>MU119232.1:233991-372640 GCA_014904845.1 Acephala macrosclerotiorum
TTTGCTGTGGAGTGATTTAAAAGCAGCATGCCATAAGTGGTGTGCCTAGGGGTGGGAAGAGAGTGGCGGAGGGTCTGAGCATTAACATTTATTACCCCCTGTAGAGAGTAGTACCTCTAGTCGAAGCGACTAACGATATTTGGGTTAGAGCAAAACGACCTCGTACGTCCCATAATATTTACGCTGTAATTTCATTTACCAAACCTCAGGCATAAAGGCCAATCCAGCTTAGTAATTATTTTAATGCCTGGCATAGTTGGTCAACCAAATCTTGAACATAACAGACCCTGTATCCAAATTCGCATTCAAACCAGCATCGAACCTGTCGTCTCGCATTTGCCAAAATATCGCATGCTAGAGTTCCTTAGCGCCGGACGATTTGCGATACATTATGCTGCTGGACATAGGCATGGGCAAGTGGTGCAGTTGTTGCTTGATAAAGGTATAGATGTCGAGGCGAGGGACGATTCCCAACGCACGGCACTTTTCAATGCCACTATCCACGGACGCAAGAGAATCGCGCACTTGCTCCTAGAGAAAGGCGCAGATGCCAACCAAATCACAGCTGCCGATGTGGCTATGCGGTTTTGAATTTTCCATGGGAGAGTATACCCCCTCACAGCCAAGCCTTCTCCACTGAAGTTTATACTAAGAAAGCTATAAGAAGTATTTATGGCTGTGCACATATTGTCAGTCCGTCTATATATGGCAGCCACCGCGACGTCCTAGATAAAATCAAATCTCTCGTTCGTCCCTAATACAGTCGCAATCATCGTAAACACACGGGCGAGGAAAGAGTAGCCGCCACAATAGCTGATATGCTCCACTGCGTTTGTCCCGGTGCACCACTATAGCAACAACAGTTCATGAACTTCGACCTACTTCTAGATTCTTCGCGACCAACAGGATCCGGTCTACTCGAGGCTAGAGGGGTTAGATATCAAGGACGAGCAGTATTAGAGTGCACAGACCCATTATGTTTATATCCTCTTGTTTCAGCCTCTGGCAGGCTCTACACCTTCAATACAATGACTTTAGACCCTGATAAGCAGACTAATTTACGAGCCAATCCTCAAAATTTCGATGGGATTGGAATTGTACTAGCTACGACGAATACCTAAGAAGTTTATAATTCATCTAGGACCCATTTCACTCCATCGACAACAATATCTGGCTGAGTTAACTGGACAAAGTGTCCACTCTCGTGTGCAAATACAAGCTTTCCCTTTGTAGAGAGTTTCAAATGTTCCTTCATGAGACCCATATGCTTCTCATCAGCCGTCCTGATCATCTCTTCAGCATAGCTCCTCTGCTCCTCTGTTCCATTCCCCTTCTCAACGCCCGCCTTATACAACCTACTCCAATCCCTACTCCGGAAGCCCCCAATAACATAAACCGGTTTGTCTTCTAACAACGGCTGCCTTTTTTCCAGCTCTTTCTTCCGCAGCGTCTCAAAACTCGGTGCGTACTCATTGTCCTCCTTCTCCGCCTGCAGCTCGGACTTCTCCGTCGCCTCGTCACTCACAAACGCATCCCACTCCTCCTGCGTCAACTTATGCTCCGCCCTAATGCCCCAGGCAGAATATGCTTCGACGCCCACAGACATAGCTTGGAGATTCGCATTATTCGGGTTTAGCACCTGTAGCGCGGTCTCGTGGTTGGCGTCGACGAGCACCAGGCCAGCGATATGCGGGCCGTTTCTCGGAAGGACGACAAACTCGTTCACGAGCACGCCGGCCCAGGAGTGCCCAACGATGATTAAAGGGTTCGAAATGGGAGCTTTTTCGATCAGACGGGAGAGCTCTAGAGCGATGTTCTCGGCCGTGGGCGCGAGCGGCGAGAGCTCGGAGTTGCCATAGCCGGAACGGTCGTAAGTGTACTACTAGCTGCGTAGCGAGGGAGGGAGCAGCCGTGTCACGGCAGCCCAGACGAGGCTGCTGCTTGCCACGCCTGAGACGAACAGGACAACGGGATCTTTGGAGCTGCTGGGTTCTGGGCCGTGGGTGTAGAGGGCGAGGGAGTGAGTGCCGATGTTGACGAGGGTGAGGTTTGAAGGAGAGGTTGAAGAGGACATTATAGGGTTATAACTTTATGAGTATATAAGTTTTATACTGTGCTGTAAGGTCGCAGGTGTGATAATAGCATAAAAGAAAGGGAGGTTGATGACACAGCAGTGCGATTATTGTCCGTCGCGATGACAGAGATTAGCCTCCGTACCTTACATGGAGATGGGGATGTGGATTGGAACATTCGTGCAGAACTAGAAACGCGGCTGCCTGTAGAAACTTCTAGAAGAACGCCACACTTTCACGTGAGATCTATAAAATGCGTAATAAAATATGACTAGCGTAGCTGTGAATACAATATACTCCGTACAGGCCATATTAATTGTTAATGCTCAGACACCTAGGCACACCACTTATTGGCATGCTGCTTTTAGTCATGCCACTGCAAAAATGAGGCTATTCAGATTAATATTTTGTATATGCTCCACGAGCAGCTATAACAGCTGCACAGCGCTCTGGCATAGTGTGAATGATACTCTTGATCTCTGCATCTGTGACTGACTCCCATGCCTCATTCACAGCAGCCCTAAGCCTCCTATAATTCCTGTGCACATGAGGATCTAATGCTTGCAAAATATCTTTCATTCTGTCCCAAATGCTCTCAATAGGTGACAAATCTGGAGAAAATGGAGGCCAGAAGATAGGATAGATTCCCCAGCTTGCAAACATTTGTTGGGTATATGCTGCAGTGTGCCCTGGTCCTCCATCTTGCTGAAATTGTAGCCCTAGGTGTGTCTGCAAGTAGTGTGCAATGGGAGGAACTACTCTCTGAGAGTAAGACCCCTTAGTGATTGTCTTCCATTCCTTCTCCCAGAATATGCCCACGCCTTTGCCATATTTTCCACTTATGCAACCCCAAAACATCCATCCTATCTTTCTCTGCCACTTATGTGCCACACAATCAGGGTGAAAGAGCTCAGCATCTCCAATTAGCCTTGTTACCCACTGCTTCTTGTGATAACCAGGCTGCACCCAGCTCTCATCACTCCAGAGGATCTCATCCCATGGTTCTAATGTCCAGTGCTCATGCTCTTGTGCCCACTGCAGCCTCTTGCGTTGGTTCTCTTCAGAAAGAGGAGGTTTCTTCCTTCTTATGCCTCTGCAATACCCCTCTTTCTTGAGGGCAGTCCTCACAGCCTTCTCACTGCAGTCCCAGCCAAGCCATTTAGGGATCTCTGCCCATGGTATCTCGCGAGTAAAGGAGTTGGAAGTGACCCAGGCGACTAGCTCTCTGCGTTTGGGAGTATCAATTAGAGCAGGCCTTCCACAATGGCCTTTTTTCTGAGGAGTAAGTCGTGTTTGCAAGGCATAATCAAGCTGTTTGCGAGTAATGTGTGAGTGCTGCAGAAGGATATCAGCAATTGACCAGCCTGCAGTGTAATAGAGAGTTTGAAGTCTGAGCTTGTCATCTCTAGAGAGGTCTCTGTGAGCTGAAGTCTTTGGAACAGGAATATGATAGTTCTCCATAATGGTTATGAATAGTAAAGCAGCATGAAAAGCAGCTGGTGAGAGCACCAGCAACCTTAATATGATTGGTGGGTGGTCCTTGCACCTGACAGGTGATAAGTGGAGAGAGGGGTGGCATCATCACCTGAATTTAACAATTAAAAAGCCCTGTGGGTAGTAGGGGTAAAGGCGATAAATCCTTCCTCGCTTATTAAACTGCTTAGCATTTTGTGTACTACCTACAGGTTGTTTTAAATGTTAATCGTGAGGTGATTGTGGCCGTGTTGCCAAGGGGTAGTAAGACCAATCATCTCTCCACGATTCACGGTATTTTGCTATATCTAGTTAAATACTGGCCTGTGCTTATTAACATTTATTATGGCCTGTAGAGAGTACTTCCCACTTTTGTCCGGATAAATCCGGCAGGCAGGTTTCTTTGTACTTTGTGTCTTCAAACTTTAAAGCTATATTTGAACTTATAGTTATAACAGCTTTTGACGTTCTCAATAGGACGATCGACAGCATAGCTAAACTGCAGTATTTTTCTGACTGTAAGTCGAGCCCTTGTAGAGAAATAGCTAAAGAATAATAGAAAACTAATTATAACTTTATATATTTATGTGGTGGAGATTTAAGACCCCCAAACCATGTAGTCTTTTCGGCACGCAGGGATAGACGTTATATGGACTTTCGTTCATGGTATTCGATTTTATCAATCTATTGATCACGCGCGTTTACTTCCTTCCTGCTGCCTTCCCTCACCGCAAGTATTCGGCTTTGGCTTCACAAATCGTGTGATTCTATGACAACAGTAATACTTTGTTTTGTCAAATACCTTCTCAAGTGAGAGATTTGTGGAGTGACAATCAAGCGATTCGCTGAAGCCAGTCTCGTGATCGTAAGGCTGACATCGTATTCGTCCACACGAGCTTTTTGCCAGCTGAACATCCCCAGATTTTCCGCACACCGTTATTTGTCCGAGGCATTTTAAGCTCAAAATGATGCAAGTATTGGCTGACATGGCTACCCTCAGCTTGATGCAGCCACTCCCAAAATAACGTTGATGGAGGCATGCGCGACATATTGTAAGCTTAAATTTTAGGTTTGACATGTTATGTTCGTTGGCACAGGGATGCCGACATCAAGTTACTATCATACCAATGCTCTGAATGCTATCTTATTACTGGCGAGTGCCCGTTTGTACCATAATTCGTTGCATGGTTGATATTTGCAAACTCGGAGATGCCTTAGACTTGGCGAACGAATGCGCATCTCACTCGGATGTAGAGGGACTCTTTCTGACAACGCCACAAGAAGCTGAGTAGACAATTTACACAAGGCTGAAAGCCACCAAGAGAACGTTCTCTGCACCGTTCCTTGTGGCTTAGCCTTTGGTCTCTCCACCGTTCGTATCCTCACTCGGCGTTACCTACTTGGCTTCGCCGTGAAAATGGATTGGATTCTTGATCGTGGAGGGTGTGTTGGCAAGTGACAATGTCGCCGATTATCATGATCTTCAGCTTCGGAATAGATCTTGGCATCGCCATGAACGTGGTTCCTGTACCCTCTGTTCCTGTATATAAGGACGTGTACCTTTCGTCGAAACATCTCGCTCCTCATCCAACAATCACATCCAGATCTCATCTCAACACTACATTCAATCTAATCTTATCACAATTCATCTCCACTATCAATATTCAATATGATGTTCACCAACATCCTCAGCCTGGCTTCCTGCCTCGCTCTTATCAACGCTGCACCCCTCTCAACTCGCACCACCTCCGGCACCATCGTCTTCCACGGCGCCGCCGGAGCTCAATACTCCCTGACCGTTCCCCTCGATGGCTCCAGCCAAGCCACCAACAACCGGCTCTCCATCTCGAGCGTTTCCTCAGACACCATCAACGTCGGGAACCAATGCACCCTCAAGACCGTTGACTACCCACCAGCGCTGGTCGAAGGACCTACCAACACCTGGGTTGTCGGTCCTCCACAGACGGTCATCTCAGTCTCCTGCACTAGTGGCTCGCCTCCTCCACCACCACCACAGAGTATCAGCATTGAGTTTGATGGTGCGGATCCAAGTTTGGGCGCTAAGTATACTTTGAATGTTCCGCTTGATGGAAGTGTTGTTCCTACCAGTATGTCCACTCTTCAAAATTCTGGTTGAGAATATATGCTAATGAGAAACAGACAACGCTCTCTCGATCTCAACTCTTGTCTCTACTTTCACTGCTCTTCCCACCAACTGCAACTTCGTTTATGTCGATTATCCAGCCGCGCTGGTTTTGATCAAGGCCAATACCTGGGCTGTTGGACCTCCTCAGACTATCGAGAGTGTTTCTTGCCACGCATAAATTTTCTGCCTGCATAACGAATGATTGACGACTCTCCTTTGGGTATTGAAGTGGTTTGACTGGGTTTGGGGACTGGCGCATTGGGCATTGGGGGAAGGTACGGTTGCGTAGTTGCTGGTGGGATTTGTGAAATTGTATTGTTGGAAGTTTGAGACACTCCTCTTCAGTAACTTTAATGCCTTTACTACACTTCTATTGCAAGTTCTGCGACTCTAGTTTGAGCTAGAAGGAACTTCGTTCTTGTCTTTGGGACCATGTTCTGATGATTCACCTTCTTCTCCAAGCATGCTTTCTTGGAGAAAGTTTCTCAGATTTGCTTCCACAACATGAATTGAATAACCGTCCTATCTTCAAGTCTTTTTCGAGCTGATATGATAAGGTATGGCTTTCACACATTGATGTGTAGTGAATTGAAACAATCGCACTAGATGAGAATTCTTAGTTGAGACGAATTCATTTCAAATCAATAATGACTACTGAAGATTCTATCTCCCACCACCCTTACTACCCTCTTGACACCCGGTATGTTGGGACGAACGCCTCACACTTCTTTCGGTTCTTGTTCCTTCAACCAGGTTTCATATGACTTGGTTTGCACCTGCTTCTTCAACTGAAACGGTTCAATGGAGCCATCAACTCCACCCATGTACCCGTACTCGTTGATGAAACCTGGCGCCTCCAAAATTTCCTTGGAAATACCGAACTTGTAATGCATGATGTCCGCACTCACTTCCACGTAAGCGACTTCCTTCCCAGTTGCTCTCGACCAGACCACTGGAACTTCTTCCATAGCCAAGTGACTGTCATAAGCCAAGAGCTTTGTGCCTAGGGATCTAGAATCAGCTATTGCGCTCTCGGCACAGTGGGAATGACTCACCAGCATCCTCATTTTCGATCAAAGCACGCACAAACGGACCCGTCGACTCCTTTGGATCAATGATCGGCATCTTGACATCCTTCCTCAATGGCAAGACAAAGCTGTACTTTCCGCTTGCGGGGTCGAGCCTTGGAGTAAGCATGGCGTTGGTAGTATAACCACCAAGATAGATGAAAGATGTCTTCTTCGCAAGTTCCGGCTCCTCTTCCAAGATATAATCGACAACAGTCGCCTTGGCCTCCCAATGGAAGGAGCTGCCGTGCTTCCCATTCGAAACCTTCCTCATAGCAGGGAGAGTGGAGTACACGAATTGCTCCAGAGATGGCACAGCGGCTGCGGCATGAGCGGCATTCTTCCCGTGCAAGACCTCTTTCTCGAAAGCTATTAATCCGCGCTCGGACTCGGGCTTTTCTTGGAGTTCGGGTGATGTGGATGTTCCCCAGAAATCGGTGTTGAGGAAGATGGCGTTCGCATTGGAAAATGTTCTGGATAGCGAGGATGCAACCGATAGGTCGACTTGGACAACTTCGGCGCCGAGACTAGCAAGTGCCAATGAGGCTGGCAAGAATGGGTTGCGAGTCAAGCAGCGCACGTGCCAGTTGCGGAGTTTGAGAAATGTGTGTGCCACAGAGGAGCCTTGGTTGCCTGTGGCTCCGACCACGACAATGATCTTCTTTGTAGAGGCTATGGTGAGAGGTGGCTAAGATATTGAGGGGTTGGAAGGGACAGAAGCTTTGATCGTAGAATTAGAATGCAAGAGGATATCCATCTGGAGACCCAAGCCTTTATAACTCTGCAAATTTCTGTCCCATGCCTGAAGTAGCGAGACGTCATTGGTGATATTTTCAATTCGTTCTGCTATTGACTGCTTGAAAACGATATTTTGCGTCTCCATGTCTTCATTGAAGGTGGCTTATGGGTTGGCTTATGAGCGGCATTGAAGTTCGTCCGATTCTTGAGTCGATCCGGTTGGTTGGTGAAGCGTAAGCCAGTGGTGATGGTGAACATCACGACATCGAGACTGGCATCCGCTTCCTCCTCAATATCCAGACAAACGCAGTCGAGAATAATGGAAAACGACTACTGATGCAAATTAATCTGCTAGAGTACGTAGCTTACTTGGCTTACCGTTTTAAAATCCGGAATTACTTCCAATCCGTCCTGAATTTGTGCTGTAAGATTTACATTGAGCCGAAGGGCGTTGTATGATCTCGAAGATGAGCTCTTCCAATGGCCAACAGACTACAAATGGCCCACGGCGTCGAAAGCGTATCATAACCGACGCTCGGAAGGAGCAGAATCGTACTGCTCAACAACTGTATCGTGAGTCGGCTGCGGTACCCCGCTTTCTCCTACCCAGTGTCTGACTTGAACTTGATAGGTCAGAGACAGAGAGAGCGCCGTATCCAGAGCTTGCAAAACCACCGACATAGGTTAACATCCAAGCTCCATCACCTCAGGCCCCATCAGCCTCGAGACGAACCCCCTGGAGTCTGGTGGAAGATTGACTGCCAATGGTGTCGAAGCTACAACTGAGACCCGAAGCAGAGCTGATGCGCTGTTCAGCGAAGACACCCCACAGCTGGACTCCGTTCCTTCTTTGAATTCTGGATTTATTCTGCAGGGAATCATCCCAGACTTCGACTTTAATATCGATGAAACGATGCCCCTCCCTATATCTTCTACCTGTTTCTCTGATGGCAGGGGCTCGGGTTTATTGGATGATTCCGTTGATGATGGTACAACGATAGGGAGCTCATCTATGGTTACCCAAGAAAAAAGAACGGATTTTATGAGCGGGCACTCGGCGTCGAACTTTCCGGATGCTTCCTTGACGAATCGGTTCCTTTGTGCCGCTTCCAGCTCCTCCATCTGGCCCGCATCGATGAACGCCACACCACTGCACTCCTATGAACCAGCGAATATACAACTTTGTTCGCCGACTTCTATGAAGATTTCTACTTACTCTCCACAAATTGCTCAACAAAATCGCCTGGAGGATCATGAAGATTCGTGGAATCCCTTGAAAGATGCGCCATTCAACCAAATTCCGGGGGCCAAGGAAATGATCTACTCCACAGCAAAGTTCGTCTATGGACGCCAGATTTCATCCGCGTCTTGCAATGCCTCAAACATTTCTCTACCAGACTCACACATAAACGCCATCCTATGCTCTCTGGGAGCAACATTACTGGCATACTTTCACAATGCCCACTGCATTGGTCTGAAACCTCAAGACGTCCTCGTCAACAGATCACCCTTTTACAAGCCAAATTCCACAGCGGCAGACGATCCTCAAGCTCTTCTTGCCGCAGCACGAAAGCCATGGATACCAAATCATTTACAGCCAACCTTACCGCAGATTCTTTTCCCGCATCATCTATATCTGGACTTGCTACCCTTTCCTGCGCTACGAGCTCGCGCAATCACATTTGGAGCAAGCAATCCTCAATTCTTTAATGCCATGGAGTTTAAGAAGGATGTTTTTAGGGATGGGATCCATTGTATTCGCGATTTGGATCGAGGTGGAAGCAGGCAACCTTGGGGCATGAGGAGTTGGGAAGCTGCACCTTGGTTCGTGAAGAAGTAGCGGCTGTTAATGGACTAGTATCTAGAGCTGGAGTAAGCCTTTTGAAGATACTTAACCAAGTCGCGTTGAGCATTGAATCATTCGAAATGTCGGTCTCATTTTGTTGCAGCGAGGGGAAAGTGAGGGGGAGAATGTACGCGTTGGCGAGGCTAGCTTAGCTGAGGGGCGGGATTGTGGTAAAGGAAGCCTTGCTGAAGGTCAATCTGAGGCATGGTCATCTCGGGACGCATGAAGTGATTCGATAGATAGATACCCAAAAGAGGACACTACTTGGAATTTGATAGAATGTCCGGTTTTTAAATCGCAGAAAAGCTGCAATTTGGCAGAAAAAAGTATCTTACCCGGCACTAACAATCGTGGCTACCGCAACATCAAACAAGAGTAACGGTGCATTTTAAAATAGCTCCATGCGCCGTGACCAAGATATCTTGATATACGGACTCATTCACAAGGGAATCGGGTTGGGTTAATAAGTAATTAACTAGCCCTTTATAGGAGCTTATGTTGAATTCGAGAAACCAAACACTTATACGACGAAAGTACCCTTGACCATGGTCATGTGCCGCGGTAACTATCAGCCCACACATGACAAGCCAGTAAGGTGCAGCATTGAGAAGTGATGTGAGAGTCTATTTACCACGATCGGAAGAAAAAAAGGAGAGGTTCTGCGGGATCCTGACCTCCGCCCGCGCGGTCAAACTATATTCTGTTTGAAGGTTTTTCAAGATCCATCGCATTTTCATCTTGGTCGTTAGGTCCTTCTTCTAGCGCATCGGCCATGACTCTAGAAGTGACAGTGTGACCGCGCCGATCATGAGACCACATTCTACGGTTAGGGTAGCAGCTTGTAATTATC
This sequence comes from Acephala macrosclerotiorum, assembly GCA_014904845.1. Taxonomy (NCBI): domain Eukaryota; kingdom Fungi; phylum Ascomycota; class Leotiomycetes; order Helotiales; family Mollisiaceae; genus Acephala; species Acephala macrosclerotiorum. The sequence continues at coordinate 244,184 of MU119232.1, forward strand.
CATAAACATCTTTTATTGATGGGACTAATCCTATCTCCTTAACCTTAACCAAAGTATAGCCTGGATCTGATCCCCAGCCGTCTTGAACTCCAGCTTATTAGCACAGAAATAGGTTCATTCGTAGATAGCCATGACCAAGATGGAGCCTGATAAGTCGAAATCGCTACTAGAGGCTGATATAGTATACATGTATGCGAATCTGAAGTAATATCATCCCGATCAAATCTCCAGCAAAGTTGCAATTCTATGTTCCGTCTCCACAATCCCGCAACATACTAAGCTTGAATTATGGTTAAAATGCCTCGCGGCACCTGCAAATGCGATGAGCTTATCTTTAGCATAAGTCAAACCCCCTAGAAGTGGCCCCCCTTTATTCTAGGCCACTTCGCTTAGCATACCGCCACTATTCCACCACTTACTTTAACCTCGAATATTTTTATTATTCCTTAATAAAACTCTTCCAAATTTTGCAAGTTATTAGAGCCGATTATAAAGCCTTTATATACGGAAGCTGACGTCTAGTATGCATTTAAAGACGTGGCAAATAAGAAATTCTTACGAAAATCTTTTCTCGATTGGAGTATATCGAGAGGCATTTTTCAAGACAGAGTACTCGGCATTCTTCCTAAGAAAGAGGTCTATACGCATTTATAGAGGCTTACTCCGATCTAAAAGCAACGTTTTACAGACTAAGTACTAGTTCAAGAAAGCCTAGAGCTCAACTCTACACATGCACAAATTCGAGCTTTTGTTGGCCGTATCTTAGCTTCTCGACGCGATATTACACTACTCGGAAAACGCTGGATAACTGGATTTCCTCGCCGGAATCTTATTTTTAAGACTAAAAAGCAATTTAAAATCGATTTTGTGCGTATTAATAGTACTACATTTAATATTATTAAGACTTAGTTTTAAAAACTGGAAATATCGACGATTAAAGTAATCAAAACTAAAAATCGATAGAATATGAATAAAGCGAAGATTATAGAAAGCTAGAAAGAGAATAGATTAGTGATTGAAAGTGCTAAGAAACGTTTTATTTAAAAAAAATAATTAGATTCTAAGGCTTAGATTTCATTTATTAAGTGCATTTTTCCGAGCGATCGAGTCATTTTTTCGATCGTTATATTCAAGGAAAAATCAATCTAATAATAATAATTTCTTATGGGATTAAGAGAGTATAAAAACTGAAAGTTTATTGCAATCGATAATAGATAGATATTTAACGATACTACTTTGAAATAGTTATAAATCGTCTTTATATTTTAAACGGCATCACGTGATCCAAAAGAGTTCCGTCTACTTATATTAAATAGCCATGAGAGCTATAAGACAATAGAATTCATATAAAAATACTTTTCGAACAATATCTACTTATTATTCTTACTATTGTACACTTTATATGTACTTTAACTTTTAGATTTGTCTATTTTTTTTCTTTTTAAATCCGCTTATCGAAGGCGATTAAATTCGCTATTTTTTATTAACGATTCGACGCTTATAGAAAAGTAAAACTTTTTAAAATATTATAAGCAGACTCGAATAAATGCTTTAATAAAAAGAAACTGTAAAGCGGATTAGAAAACTTTAAGATTATAGTCATTAAATATTTTAAAGTTTCTTATAAATCGATTATTACTTGAAAATAGTAATAAAGCGATCGAGAAATTTTTATAATCGTTAAAAAAGGATGCAATATTTGAATAGATTTAAGATTTATTATTTAGAGTTTAAAAAACTCTTTAAAAAAGTGAAAATGTTCGAGAATGATCGAGACAAATTACGAGATTTAAATAAATCGATACGGCAATTACTAAAATACTTTTTAGGAAAATAGCTAAAAGTTTAAACGATAAAGATTTTGTTATTGTTGAGTAAGAGCGCAAAATCTAAGCATTAGAAACTAGAGTAGTCTAATTTGAGCCTAGAAAACGGCAGAAAGTAAAAACTAGTTTAAATTCTAAGTTCGTTAATATCGAGAAAATCTACAAAATACAAATGGAAGCTAGAGACCGCCAAAATGTACTATTAGATTTCGATAATTTTTTTAGTATAGTCTCTACTTTATCTCATATATTTATTAATTGATTAAAAAGTTATTCGCGGTCGAACTAAGTAAGTAAGAATTAAGCGAGGTGGTCTAGAATAGAGGGAGGTCCACTTCTAGGGGGTTTGACTTATGGGAATTAAACGGGCAAGTAAAGAATAGTAGACTGCAATCGAGTACCTGGACTTTTTTTTATTTCTTAGGATTTTAATTTTGTTTATAATACCGTAGACTCCAACTAGCTTCCAAATCGACTCGGAAGGCCTTTAGAATATGGCTCGTGAGAAATTTAAGATTTGCATTCGAAGAATATTTGGTTTCTAGTAAAGTACAATATACGTTTTGCTAAGAATTGTTTTTGAAAATACTAATCACGACTGGTTGAACAAGTCACTTTTAGAGATCTATAATACGTGCGGTCGTCTTGTTTTTCGTTCGTTTCCGAATTATTAACTTTGATAAAGTATTTAAATTTTTTAAGAATAAATTACATATATAAAGTCTTGCCTTATGAAGATCCTTCGTTGCTTTCGTTGGAACCGGGGTCATTTGCACCGCTCATTTCGACTACTTCTACCACATCGCTGGAATCGTGGAAGACGTCTTCGAAGGCATCTGCAGCTATAAAGTATTAGCAGAAATTGAAGTTAATAAAGACAGTGCGACCAAAAGGGCTAGGTTGAGGTACTTTGCACATACCTTCTTCGTCGATGAAGTAGATTTCAAATTCTCCGTGCTCTTTCATTTGATGCTTCTTATTATATTCCTGGCAAAAGACGTATGGATAAAGGTCCCGGAGCCAAATTCGATGCCGACTCCGGCGTTCCATCCAATTTGGAGAACTTAACTGATAGGTTACTGTGGGTGACTTGATGTCAGTTTTGAGAGGAAGAGTCTTCGACCGCAGAGGGAAGAGTAAAGATCTGATTGATATTGCAAAGATGAACTTGAGACAGAAAGTGAGTGCGCACCGAATGCAGTCCATATAGGGCATTTCCTCAGAACGCCATTTCGCACTGCGGCATGAAGTCGCAGACCGCCACACTTTTCGTCTTCAAGCACGGTGAGGATGTGCTCGAATCCATCGTCGACGATTTTGCTGATTGTAAATTTTAGCCAAGCGGGAAGCGTAGTGGGGAGGCCAACATACCCTTGATACAATCTCTTCTCGCCGGCGAGAACAACATCATCTGGCATAATATTTAAAGCCAATGGGCAACGTGACTTAAGAGCGCCGAAGGCACAATGAAAGAGTACCATTTCTGAGTTCCAAGTAAGTCATGTTTTCAAGGACTATGATGCAAGTACTCACTCTCCCAGGTCTTGAAGAATAGTGCCAACCATAGATTCGGATGCCTCATATTAGTGATCCACCAACGGAACTGCAAGGATGAACCCTTTCGCCTGACACAGAGCTCATGAACTCCATAACAAGAATATAGTGGATTGAAATATTGATCCATCCACCGGCATAGCAGCCTTGCCAGACCCGGGCCTTCAGGTTGGATGTAAAAGGTGACAGACAAATGATTCTTGTCGAAAGGTCTGCTGGTTCAGTCAACATTCAGCAAATCGGAGATTTATCGCTTACAGCTTGAAAAGGACGGTAGAACCAGGTGTTATTCCTAGCCCCACATTCACCATGTGAGGTCCGAAGCATTTTGAACTATTATACAAAGTCAGTACGTTCGATTGACTAATTCAATAGCCTATCAGACAAGGCTGAGGTGCTCGCCATAGGACGACTGCGGATAGGAGTCGTGACTCACTCTCGCCTGTGCCGCAGGCCTGTTGTTGAAAGGGGCTGGTCGTCAAAGATCTTTTCTGCCCAATGGCGTCGCTGCGACTATTTGTTGTAAGGCCGAGGTATGTGCTAAAAAAGGGTAAAGGGGGTCAAATACCTCAGAGTCTGCTTGAGTTGGCTGGGTAGGCGGTTGGTGAGGTGGCGCTGGGCTTTGTGGCTCTAGAAAGGCGAATAGGATAAGTGATTGATTTATATTTCCTAGTCTTCCTTCATATGCCCCCGAATTTAACGAGTAATACATACCTGGGATGCCTTGTAAAATTCGCAGGCGCAAGAGCCTCATTCGCAATAACTCTAACGTCGTCGGATCGTATAAAGGCGATCTATCAGCACTTGTCAAATCAATTTAATTAGAGGGAATACTTTCCGCACCTGCTTAACAGTCGAACTATCTTTGATTTCTTAGCATTTCTGGGGAATTTAAGTAATTCAAAGTATCTTACTTGGACTAAGAACTCCACGAACATAGCAAAGCGAGTTATTAAAGTCATTCCTCCTTGCTCGCCTATATGCTCGTATATCGAAACCCATTGTGATCTAATTGAAATTGCATCGTTATTAATGAAAGTTGTCATCAATTGCAAAGTATTGCAATATGATGGAAGGATAACGTTCAAGTAATATACGATTATTGGTACTCGAGAACGATAAACAGGGAAAAGGTCGTAAAGGTCTCGGAAGAGCCCGCTCGAAGACTCAATCTCCTTAAAGACAGCCGCGATTTGTTCGGAGAACTCGGGTTCTAACGTATTCCGAATGCGCACAAGATGCGCGGCGACCGTATCAGCTCGTTGAGCCTCCCGCCAGCAACCCAACAACTCCTCCATTTCCCCTGATGAATTTGCAAGCGGGAACGGCCATCTCTTCACTTCACTAAGGATTAGCTTGTAGCCTATGTCATCTGAAGTTCTAAACTTTGTTATTCCCTGAAAGCAGTTATTATCAGAATTAGTAAAGAGATCACGGTGTGTGTACTGTATGATTTGCATGAATTGATAGCAGAGGAAATCCACTAATCATCGCTGATTCTCTCGGTACAACCTTGGATGAGTTAGCAGGGTTCGCTGAGTTCCAAGACATTAACTATAACGAAATTAAGGCGGACTTACTACTCCTATCTTTGGTGTCTGCAACTCCTCATAAAAGCACGTTACATTGACACGCCCATTGTTCTGCTGCAACCATGTACTAAAGGATTTTTCGACATCAGCTAAGGTTTCGAAGTTACTCGATCGAAAGGTATATTCATCATCTCCCATGCCGACGGCCTTAAGTATATTACGGACACTGTCGAAAAACAGTATAGGATCTGATTGCCCATGTGGTGTGCCTAAGAACGCTACTGCGGTAGTGCAACGGTTTAGTTGCTGCAGTTCAGGTTCAACAGCCTGCTCCGACAAGCAGAGTGCTTGCTTTATTAACAAGCCACCAAGACTGTGGACTATAAAGACTATTTTCCGATCATCCTAGAATGAGAGGTTAGGGGATTAGATTCTATGACATAGTGTCGGGAGTCACATACAGAATCACCTTTAGGCCGCTCGGCGGCAAGGCCCCCAATTAAAATCAAAGCATGATCGAGAAAATTTTGCTGCCCTGTAGTACCCAGGAGCTTCGTAGCTTCAACATCGTACCTAAACGTCATTATTCGTGCCTCCGGAACATCTTTGCTTAGTAGTTGGACGGGCCAATATATTCCCGACTCCTTCTCGACCCATGTGCTATACGAGTTGCCGCTTAGTCCATGGACAAAGATGATATCGACCAAAGGCTTAATGGGGTCGCGTAAAACTTGTAGACCATAGACCTGACCATTAGGGAAAAAATCTTCTTGAGAGTAGACTTGGCTGAATGGGATTTCTCCTGGTCGATTATAAACTTCAATTGAAGCGTCTTGCACGGCGTCGTCATCCAAGAGCGACAGCAAGTCGGTGGGTTGGTCTTTCAATTTATCAAGCATTGCGAAGTAGTCCTGATTGATGTGATCTGGAGTGGCCGCGTGAAGCTGAGAAATTATGAGCCGTATCTCGTTTAATGCTAACAAGATGCGGTCAAGATCCAGTTCTTCAGTTGACTTTGCCTGGAATCGACTGTCAAATTGATCGAATTTCGTGAGGAAATAGTGGACATCGGACCCGCGAGGACATGCATGCCCCAAATGGGAAACCCCTGCTCTTATATTTTCAATAGAAACAAGGACATCATCCAAGCTGTACCAGTTTTGTCTCTCTCTAGGCGTGGGTAGAAAATCGGGTAAAGGCTGAAAGGTGATTTTCTGTTGTGTGCTCGAGGTTGAATGGGAGAGCGACGCTTCTGGCATGTCTTTGTCGCGACTAACATACCATGGAAGAGACTGGAGTGCAAACTCATGGATATGATTAGCAATGTGCTCATCATCTTCGAGTTGCACCATCCCAATCTCTGGGCTGGAGCCCTGAAGGCAAAAGGAGTCTTCTCCTTCCTCGTTGCACATGACGAGGCCGACTTTCTTTAGACAGAGAGGGCATCTGACCTTCTGGATCCCAGCAGACCGTTTGCTCGCATCCATCAGAAAGTCCAACTCTGAGGGTTCTACGCCTGGATGTGAAGCAAGAATGTGGTCTTTCAATTGCGCAGGGTGGTCAAATGAAACCGTTGAGGCGTCACCTGCACCCGACATGGAGTGTTTGGTGCATTTTAGGCATACCCATTCGGTGGCACAATGAAATCTTGCCATATGCGACATCCACTCGTACGTCGACGCGTACATATCATCTGGAGATTGACAGTCCTCGAAGACGCAAATGTAAGGGTTGAGATCTTGTGCTACATGTGCTCTAATTCCATTAGCATAGCCGTTAACATGAGCCAGGCTATCAACTCACCGCCATCTCTTTTTCTCGGTATAGTCTTGTGACAGAATTGCGGGACAAAACATACACTCGAAGGGTCCTTCTTTGGTCGGACACTTGGGGTAGTCTAAGTTTGCCACCCTTGCTGACATTTTCGTGGCGGCTGACTTCGCTGTTTTCGCTGGAGGTGCCAACGCACCACTAATAGTAAAGTCTGATGCCAGAGCGGTAGCTGGTTGAGTCACAACACTCCTCACCACGCTTTTGCCTTTACCATGCTTGGACATTGAGGTGGATGGCATCTGTGGTGATGGCGAAGGATTAGCCAAGACCTGCACCGCTGTCATAACCATCGGCTTCTGCCTAGAGTCGTGAATCTGATCTGTTTGTGTTTGAGACCTGATCTTCGCAACGCGGCCGGCATGAATGAGTCTATTTCTCCTTACGACGTTCGCCTCGATGAGGCGACGTTGTACGGGCTTCAGTCGAGCTGGGTCATCAAAATATGCTCGGAAGATAATCATGAGTTTTTTCTGAACTAGGACATCTAGATGGCTTCCACCCTTAGTGTCAGTCAGTATCTGGATATTGCGAGCCATGCGCTGGATCAAGTTTTCGTTGTAACCACGGCGCAGAACGAGCTTGGTGAGAAACCGTCGGAATCTCTCATGTTCCCCGATGTGAGTATCACTTCCGTAGAGTGCCCGGTGCTCTCCTACAGTGGCTCTTAAGAGCTGGTAGTCATCTTCGGCTTTCTTCAGGGCATCATCAGCACGTTGGTTTCTGAATTTAAGCCCTGATCGTTTGATAGCGGTGTGGATCCTGATGAGAATTTCGAGGTTTGTCTCGATGTAATATCGTTGTTCCTTGTATGGATCATGATCTAGCTCGAGGTTCTCATCAGCAGCGGGAGACCCTGACCGACTTCCGCTACCTTCGGTCATATCAGACCAAGGAGATGGTGACCGTTCCACTGCATCCGACGCGTGCGTGGATAACCGGTCATCGGAATCAGATGCTCTTGAAAGCTGTTCTTCCAACGAAGGAACTGATGATGATGCTGTTTTAGGGACACCTGTTACCTAAATGATACTTTCTAGAGGTCTTGGAAAGGAATAAGCTTACCTATCTCGTCACACTTCGAGAGTGCAGTCATCAGGCCATCGAGGAGATCCGCTACAATGTCTTTAACATCTGGACGAAGCCTTAGCCGAGAATCAAGAGACCCCAAGCCACTCCTATCAGCATTGAGCCCGGAGGTCCACCAGTTGAACTCGGCGCATTTTTGCTCCAGCCAGTCGTCTTCGGACAGAGCTGTGACATGCAAGCATTTTTGAAACAACTCTTTGCAGGCTCGAGTCTTTTGGCTCAGGACGAACTCGGATTCCATTCCAAGGGACACAACTGCGTCAGTGTTGGGCACCATATTGCGATTCTCTCAGGATTCTTTTGGTCGAGCTAGGGTAGTGGAGAAGAACGTTGTAACCTGGAAGCGGCGTGAAAAGGGTGGGGTTCTGGATATCGGAGTGCCATGCCTTGGCTAAAGTGGTGCTCACCGCTTTCGCTTGTTGCATGTGGTAGAACGATCTATTGGCGGCAATACAGGTGAGGTGAGCACTTCTTTAACCCCCTACGTCTCCGTAAATCGGATCGGATTGCCCCCGGGTGAGGGCCAAGTAATAATTTTGCTAGCACGCTACTATGTTGACGCAATTGTCTATATCTCACCCTCCTAGAATATTTTCAGCTTGACAATAGGGGGGGGGTCACCACATGTGGCTGTACTAATACGGCCTAGCTCTGTACGAATTGGAGGTGGACTTCGTTTTGTTTGGCTCATCATTCACAGGCCATCCAAAAGCCAAACACGTGACTGAGCCGATTGCTAACCTAATATGCCTTCAAAGCAGCCGGAAAATTTCCGCCTCCCGGTTCAGCTGATCTTACACTCCGGCAGCAAAAGCCGTCTATTTCCTTCGATAAATCGCCATAATGAACAAGTGTTGGTTTGTACTCGAGCAGTCTTTTTTCACTGCCCCACAATATGCTACACTTAGCAGAGCTGGGGGCAAGGCGGAGGGAGATCTACGTCTCGGTGACGTGGTTCCCAGTCCCAAAGACCTGTATCCTGTCCTGACTCAAGGAACACTTCCCCTTTTCTCTCCCGAGATGCGCATCAGCCTAAGCAAGGTCTGCAAATTCACATGGGAGGCCATAACTGGTCATGAGGGCGAGGCAACTATCGGCGGCGGGGCTCCCATAGCAGCCGCTGCTGGCATTACGGTGAATGCGGAACTCAAAACAACATTCAAAAGAACTATGAAGAACTGGGCCCAGTTTGAGACATTGGACACGGAGATTGTGCAGCCTACTAAGGCATACATCAATCAAATACTCGAAAAGGAGCCAGTTAGAGACCATGTTGACCAGCAAAAGATTCCTCTCTTGAATCAATGGACCATCTACATGATAACGGGACTCATGATTGCCAGGGTTGGTGGGACGATTGGACATTCAGAGTCTAGTTCGACTGGTTATGCTGGTGGTCCGGATCTGTAAGATGCAGCGACCCGTCTCCCCGAGAATAGTCCGACCATACTAATGATTTCTTCCCTTCACTAGAGATGTTCTGAGTATTGCTAAGGCAAAGCTCAATGCCTCCTTTACGCACAACAGTGAGACAACAATCTCCTCTGAGACTCAAGGAGATCGAATTTGGGCCATCCGACTTGCCAAAATTCACAAGGGGCTGCTCCGACCCAGATGGCAGCAAACAGAGGTTACGATTGGTGCGGCCTTGGGCGGTGATCGGGAGGAGGAGGAGAAGGTCGGGGAAGTACTACAACAGGAAGGGATAACCGATTTCAAGATTATCGAAGCTGCAGCTAATGATGGGGAATTTGTCTTTGTGACAGGAGTGACGAAGGACACGAAAGGTCATCCGTAACTAGGATAGCATCGTCTGATATCCTATCCATTTCATCGCAGTCTTGTCCGTGCTGAGCATTTCTAGCTCTCGCAGACTAGAATCATGAGAAACACATCAGGACCGAGTGTACCTCAGAGTGAGGATTAGTAAAATCGAATTGAATGAAGATACTAGACGAAACGTAAGTAAACGAGGGGTTTTTAATCAGCCATGTAAAAATATTAGACTTTTTCTGCCTTTTGGACTAAATCACGTGGGAATCTCGACAAGACAAGCTGGTTCGAGGACGGAATTGCGGCTGGACTTCGGCGCTTCACCCCGCGTTCCTTGCTAAATCGCAAGGTTTCTCGTTAATTATATCATTTGACTTCAACCAAAATGTCAGCTCGAACACAAGGGATTAGGGTACGCTCTAATTCCGAGGACTTCCGCTCATTCACTATCGGCTCGATCAACAGAGTCATTGATATTGCCAAGACCATACAGAGAGGTGACAGAAAGGCCTCACAGTTCTGCGGTGCACTCTCTGGCGTTTTGTGGAGCATCAAATTGCATTTAGAAAACCTGCGCCAGACTCAAGATGAGGGACAGAAGAAGGTCGAGAGTCTTCTGAATAATCTTGAGAGGCTGTGTAGCGTAAGTGATATTAGGTTCTTCCTAGGCTCTAGAACTAGCCACACACTAACTTTATGCATAGTGGCCCCTACCTTCACGCCAAAATGGGACCCGAAGCGATGCAAACCGCTGGCCAACCCTCAAAAACCTTCAATATTCATCTCATAGGGCAACAGAGTGTCTTCGAAAGTTCGCCTCTGCGGTAGATGAGACGACCACTCAAAGTCGGCTGAAACTGTTGGAAAAACTGAAGAACTTCCCCCCGAAAAGCCTAGAAGATGAACCAGGCACGTCAATACAAATCAGTGAAACTTCCTCATCACTCAGCCTTTCCAAAAAGACTAGCAACGAGCTTTGTGAGGACATCAAGTCTCTTTACAGCGCTCTACGCCAATATCGGTCCTGTGAACGGGAGGGCTCTCATGGTGAGATAATCACCAATATTCGACTCAATGGCTACAGGAGCATCGATGCGGGCGAAGCCACTGCCGAGTTCGGAGTTCTCTTCTTTGATCACCCTCATGCGGGAGAATGCCACTGGCAAGAAGCCTGCATTCAGATATCTCATCCAAAGCCTTCGAAGGCACCCAAAATGTAGGAGTCAACATTGTGGCTGGTAAGTTAATACTCGCTAATGTCACTATAGACGATTTTGCGATGATGAGCCGCAGTCGCCGACTTACTCCCTAACAAAACTCGATCCAATTCCATGTGACAGCTTCTGCGACCATATCAGTGGCCGCAGCCAAGCACAGGTTCTTCTCTCAGCTCGAAACGGAGAGTTTTGGTTTCGAAAAACTTGCGACACAAGTCGAAATTGGCTATCGGATCAACAATCAATATCCCTAGCGACCCTTCTGGACGGCCAGAAGGTCACAGAAAAGATGAAGACAATCCTAGCATTTCTGCTTGCGAAAGCAGTGTGGCAGTTCTACGACTCCGAGCTGATGGGGCAAGGGTTGACAAAATATAACGTTCATTTTCTCTTCGAACAGCGAGGCGGAATACGTGGAATTTATGTGAATGAACCCATGTTGCTAACCAAGTTTGAAGAAGAGGACACCGATTCCAAGGATGGCGGAGATTCCAATACCGCAAGAATCCACGACATGCCTAAGATTCTTGCCCTTGGCATAATGCTCCTGGAGCTCGAGACCAAAACATTCATGGAAACATACAGGGAAGACCCAGAGCTCCATCTCGGCGGACCTGTGAATATCAACACAGACTACAAGATCGCCAAGAGTCTCATTGAAATGAACCACCGTGCCTGCATTCTCTCCGAGATGCCCGCTCATTCTCCGTTCCAAACAATTCTCCCTATGTGTATCAAGGCTGGAGAACTCGAGAGAAAGCTCAAGACTAGACTCAGCGCAGAGAAGAACAATCCCTCTTCTGGACTCAACATGTCGAGTGTATTGCGGGCCACTATTTACAACGAGATAGTGGAACCGCTGGAGAAATGGGTAACTAGTTATCCTAAGCCGGACACAGTGATGGCGCTGTGCAAGGTGGTACAGAGGAGGACACCAATGGTACCTCGAACCTGTGCCGTCATCGGGGTAGTGGAACAGAGCACGTCTCAACCACTACCTCGGGAGACTAGGGGCCGCGGAAACTGCCACTTAGACGAGTGAGCAACCTCACGGCGTGTGCTGTACAGGATTGCTGACTGGTAAAGAAAACGTCTGCTCTCACGAAAATGGTTTGAAGACTTCGAGTCGTTAAAGGAAGTTCTACAACCACAGGAAGGCGAGAAGGGAGCCGGGTACGAAAAAGTTAAGATTGCCGTGTTGGACACTGGCATTAAGACAGACGACTACAATTACTATCGAGATTGTGAGTTGATTGGGGGTTACAAAGACTTTGTGAACACTCACTGTGGCGAAGTCAAGTATGACGAAACAGGGCATGGTTCTACAGCCGTCTCTATTCTTGCAAAGATGTGCCCCAACGCAAGTCTCTATCTGGCAAGGGTGCTGAGAACGAACACTGCAACATCTACAGATGTCGAAAATGTGGTGAAGGTACAGCTTCCCAACCCTAAGCGTTTCACCATCGAAGACCACGACAGCTGACATCCTCTAGGCCATCAAGTGGGCAGTCTCTAAACAAGTCGACATCATCACTATGGCCATTGGCTTCAAACAAGACCAGACACAAATCGCCAAAGCCATCCATGACGCGCGCACCTCGAATATCCTCATCTTCTCGGCTGCATCCAACAGCAGGAACATTGACCCCATCTATTTCCCCGCTAGCTGGACCGACCAAGTCTTCGGCATCTTCTCCACCAACGCCGGTATCCGCGAGTCCAGGTCTTTAAACCCTTCTCCCGGAAATCGGCCTCACAGCTTTGCCATCTTTGGTGAGGATGTGGAGCTCTCGGAGGCGCAGGACCTGGTGAGCGGAGCCTCGTACTCGACGTCCATGGCAGCAGGGCTTGCGGGGATGCTGTTAGACTTTTCGCGGCAAAAGACGGACAGGAATGAGTTTCCTGATATTTCGCGAGTGAGAGAGATGCGGGGAATGATGGTAGTGTTTCGGGAGATGGCGACTCGTGATGGCATGTATGAGTGCATTCGGCCGTGGAGTCTTTTAAAGGATGACTTTAAGTGTGATGAGTGGGAATTGAGGCATATAATGCGTAACAAGCAACGCGACTATATTCGAGGGACAATTGACAGGTTGCTAGAGAAGATGTATAGGTAGTATGTGTATCACTCTCGCACGAGACAGGCCTATTCGCCTTATTCCCACTTCAGAACTTTCCGGCTATCGAAATTCTATCGAGTGAAACGTGAATGGGCCGTACAGCGAGTTAGGCCGAGTAGCCGGCCAATCAAGAGGCCAGGATTTTGAGAATATAAAAGGGGCGCACTGCGCTGAGCGTAGTGCGCCCTCGTAAAATACGCACTGCGCCCCTATACCACTCGCCGATAAAAAGGAGTAAGTCTTTCTCTGGCGCATCGGCTATGACTCTAGAAGTGATGATATGACCGCCCCGGCGATTATAGGACTACATTTTATTGTTAGGGTAGCAGTTCGCAAGTGCCCAAACAAATCCTTTGTTTATATAATTATCTGATTCGTCTCTTTGGCTTTGACCTAGCAACCAAGTAATAACCTAAATTTGATCTCCATCTATCTCTAAACCTTAGCTTACTAATATCCCAAGAATTAAATTTGTTCGTAAATAGCCACGACTAAGGCGGCGCCTGATAAACCAAAACCGTAGAACCAGATGTGCACAACATGCGGAAGGCCAGTCATCAAAAGGCTCAAAATGTCCGCCCTCCATTCTTTGTGACTTCGGCACCAGACTGCAATTTCTTATCTTGAGAGAGCTACAAGATACAATGGCAACTGTTTTCGACTATGAGTATACTGAATTGGCAACCGCCAACTTCTTCCCGTCACCATGTGCCAGGCTTTCACCAAGTGACAGCACGTTTTCGAGTAGAGTCTACACCTCGTATTCTCTCAGAAGATGTATGGTCTCGTGCTGGGAGAACGAAGGTTTCATTATCCCTCAGTATGGACTCGGGTTCTAATGTCATATTAGCTATTTTCCGGTATTGAGGAGCAGAGAACATATTTGAGGGCCTACTTTTGCTCTTTGAGAACAGGTTATTAACAAAACGCGATAGAAATGACAAAGTATGTCTAATTTTCGCCGCACCCAGATTCAAGTAAGATAGTACGTCGATTGTTACCAAGGTCGGAACCCAAATCAGAAGTGAGACGGCTTGTCCAAAACTCCATGCTGCTTCCGACCATGTCTCCCCAGCTACGGATCGCATGGCATAGCGCAAGTTCATCAGAAGGTAGACATATAGCCAGATAACGAGAATGATCACAGGTTGCATACTCTTACAAAACCATCCAGGTGGATCCTTCGATACGACCCGGGAACATGCAGGAAGATATGCAAGATTAAATATCATGTTGCTCAGTGAATTCCGAAGTATCCCATAGTAGAAATCTCCAGGGGGTCCCCGTTGCGACGTTAATTGAAGGTATAGGCACTGCGAATCTGCAAAGTCGGTTACGGAAGGTGGTTTGAAAAGGGGGGGCGATAATCATCAATACAATTGAGGCGAAAAAGAACAGAAGCACTCTTTTCTTTCGGAGAATCTCATCAGGAACCATCAGAATGGCGAGGCATAAACTGAAGGAGGCAATCTCAATAACGATGTTGGTGACGAGTTGTTCATAGAGAGAGTTGATGCGCGTGTAAACAAGGAGGTTTCCACCAAGGCAAAGGCTCGCAACGAAGTATGTCGCACTATCCAGAAGGGCCTCGTAGAAGGCGTCAGAATCGTCTGGCTTCGCCCCTCCAGGCTTTTTCTTGGGTATAGAAAGTGATTGAAATATCCAACACAAGGTTACTATGGAAGCTTCAAGCATGTACGCGATCAGGACCTAGATTTTGTTAGCAATCGTCATCAACAGCATGTCGTGACTTACGCCGATGCCTCCAACATCTGGATTCCCAGTAAAACCAGAAGCCTCGCATATATTTTTCTGGCACGATTCGAAGACACCCCGGACAAATGATGTGACATTTGCTGACTCGGGTCCCCGAAAGAGGTTCTCAATCCAGTAAATTATGGCAGCATCTACAAATCGGAACAGGTTGGCTTGAAGGTCCTGTTCTGGTTCACTTCGTGCTGCGACATCATTTTTCAGCCTAAGATACGAGTTGAATTGCTGTAAGAGACTTGTCCAGAAGGCCATTTCTACCTGGGTGTAAAGCGGATGCGGGTATCTCAAGGAAACGGGATCTGTCTGGTTTATATTCTCGAAGCTGACGACGAAATGCGCGGAAGAATTGCAATCAGTACTAACAGTGGGTCTTCGAGATGAATCGAGAGCAGCTCTGGGCCAACACAACTAGAGCAGATCTGCTAGAGAGCATGCTCATACCATGTTATGTTTAAAGAATATTGTGGTTTGGATTTTTCCGTGGAGTTAAACGTGGCTCCTGCTGCCCACTGAGAGCTCATTTCACCTTGAATGATATCCATTGTATCGGAGTCGTTGATGTAGACTGGAGATAATGCCGCCTGGAGGAAGTCCGTGTCCACGGTAGTATTTCTGTAGTTGCCGAAGAAGAATTCGTCTGGCTTGCAAGTCTTCGTGCCTTCAGCTACCGTGCAAGTTCCATTGTACCAATAGCTAGCAGGATTATGTGCATCAAGCCAAGTCAAGGCTATGGTGCAATTTGAGGCGAAATTGAGGCTGTTGATGATGTCTAAGGCATGGAGTTTCGCGTATGTCTGGTTCATAGTCAGGGCGAGAAACAAATCTGATGGCGATGGAAGAACGAGAAGAACCCAAAGAACACAGAAGTTTGGCCAACTTCGAGACACGGAACCCTTCGGCTTCTGGGGCGGTGAAGGCGCAGCGAGGTGAGCTGCGCATTAAATTTCCTGTTTGTGGCTAGCATTCAACAGTGTTGATTGGCGAAAGAGGCTTTAGGTTTCAGCCTCCAGGCAGACTGACAGCAAACACATTGCCCTATTCTTGCGCGTTACAGAGATGCTGATTGCTAAGACAGTAGTGTCTCTTCTCGCCACGCACTTGACTCAGAAGACCTATTGTTCTGTCAGCGTTGGAAATGCGCCAAGGGAGAAGAGGGAAGGATAGTCAGGAAAGCGGATCCGCGTGTATGTATTGCAGAATTATCCTGCCTAGCTATCAAGCCAAGGAAAAAGCACTGGTCTTCCGTTATTGCTTCCATTGTACATGTATCCATCCATCCCATATCCGAGAAATGCCATCCTCGCGACTTTTGTACAAGAGAAATGCCAGAAGAAAGAAGTATGTCCGTGTATGTGCATGACATCCGTCAGATGCAGAATCACCGAGACTTATACAATGGCTCGCGCTTATTTCTTCTGCTTCTTGCTCTTCTTCGGCTTCTCCTCTTCCTCCTCCTCCTCCTCCTCCTCGTCTTCGTCGTCCTCGTCATCGTCGGAAGCTGGGCGCTTCTTGCTGCCACCTCCCTCAATCAATCCGACAAGTCCATCCTCATCAACAGTCTTCAGACCAAGCTCCTCAATCTTCTCCAACCTATTTAGTTTCGCATTAGCAATGTAATTAAGAATGTGGGTAACGGCCTGCGCTGAGACAACAGAGGATCTGCAACAGGGAATACTCACTTTGCAGGACCAGCATCATTACCAATAACTACCAAACTCGTATTCTTGCTCGGGGCCTTGGCGACCTTCCCACCATAAAGCTGAACCAGCTTCTCTGCGTTTGCTCGTCCCATAACAGGAGGAACACCACTAACCACGATTGCCATTCCAGCCAAGGCAGATCCGTTGCTCTTCAACAGCTTCTGCACATTCTCTGGTAGATCCTTATCAGCAACAGCTCCCTTCTTCGGCTTATCGACGTTCGCAGCGCGCTGCTCGGCTGGAGTCTTCGTCTTCTTTGCAGCCGTGTTGGCCTTGGGCGCATCTTCCTTCTCAGCCTTCGCGACTTTGGCTGACTTTGCGGGCTTCTCCTTCTTTTCTGCGACAACGGCATCGGCGCTGATAGTTCCACCGATGAGGTTGTAGGACTTGACAGTGGCGTCGTCAGTCTTTGCGGCGTTGGCAGAGTCTTCGGAGGCGTGGAGGGATATAATGGAGTCGCCGTCGAGGACTATATAGACTGTTGTCGAAGTTGCGACTTTCTTGGGAGGCATTATTGCGGTATTTCGATGGAATGGAGTTGATTGATGTGAGGAAAGGCGGGATTGATGCGAGGAAAGGAGGAATTGAAAGTTGGAATGGGAAATGAGGTGATACGATGTTGTTTAGGTTTGTTGTCTGGCTCGCATTCAGGCGAGGGGCACAGCAGGGCTAAGGGATATTTACTACGCGATTTAGCCTGCAACAGACGTCACGAACTCGACGCGGTTGCACGTGCGCTTTTTATTTTTATTTTTGTTGAAAGTTTTTGGTCAACCCAAGGTTGTTCAATTTCTCTTTTATATAGGAAAATGCTTTTCAAAAGAGATGACGTTACATAAGTGGTGTTTTGATAGAACACGAGGCCTGGTGAGCACTAGAGGGCTCTACGTTGGCCAAATGATCTGAAAATGCCGTCAAATCGTTTCATTCTTGCACTTGCTCTTTAAACTCTTTCAAATTTGACTTTCAAAATACAGTGCTTTCTATTTATTATGCCAAATGCAGCTCAAACTTCAAGCGGTATTTCTGGAAGGATACGAAGGCGACGAGTCACGACTGCCTGTATCTCATGCCGAGATCGACGAGTAAGTCAACAAAAGCTCAGCTCAAAGACAACAAGAGCTGAAAGTTGTGAAGATCAAGTGTGATCGCCTCAGACCTACCTGCCATGCATGCAAAAAGGCTCTCAGACCTTGCAAGTATGCCAATGCTAAAATGAAAGTGCTCGAATTTCAGCATGTCACGGGAACTCAACCAAAACCCCAGCTAGAAGATTCGTGGACGTCTGTACTCAATTTCCAACTTGACAGAGTAAATGAAGAAAGCTCAATGCTTCCGCGGAAGCCTTTGTGGATCATGGCTGAGGAAGAAGAGGTAATATCAAGTTCTGGCACGTGTCTGCCTTTGTCTAATCGATCTCCAGCTATCTCTTCCGCGTCCAAAGCAATCCATTCCTCGTGCTCATGTCACTCCTATCAACTCTTTGGGACCCAATCTTCTGACTTCTTTGACGACTGCATTGCCTTCAGCCGACCTTTGTGGGACATTTTTCGAGAACTTCCTTCGAACCGTTCACGTTCTTGTCCCAATCTGCCATATCCCTACTTTGGAGCGAGATTATACACATTTCTGGATGAATATTTCATTAGATACCTCAGCTGAACTGTTGCTTCTTGTGGTGGCAGTCCTCTACACAGGCTCTCACAATGGTCCCTGTTCCGACAAGAGCTCCTCAACAACCTTGCTAGACCTTTACAGCGAGGTTGCATCTCATCTAGATCTGGCTTCATATTATATCCGAAACCAAGATGCTGCGCTACAACTACTCCAAGCTCACCTCATCATGAACACTTATCGAGGAAACCAGCTTGCCCCATTCGCAGCCTTCGGTTTCCTTCCTCAAGCAATTCGATTCGGGCGGATGCTAAAACTTCATGTTGAGCACCGTACAACTAAGAACGAAAATTTATCACAAAACCTTTCGAGAGACTCTATGGATGCAGAAGCTCGGAGAAGAACTTGGTACCATTTGGTTTTCTTGGATGTTGAATCAGTCATCGCCAACGGCCTCCCACCAATTATCCGCTCAGACGGATACACCTCGAAACTCCCATCTTTGCTCTACGGCAGCAAGCTTTCTTCCACTCTCCACGAGGAAAATCTAGCTGGCATGGGTCCAACGATGGTCGCGATACAAGGACATTATCAGTGGGCCAGACACATGCAAAAATTGTTCGAATCCCTCCCCAACCCTACCGAAGTTTCCTCTTTCAAAGGTCTCATCGGGGAGCTTTTGTTCTTGATCCCAGTGAATGACTCCACTGAGAATCAATGGGCACGAACATACCTCAGCATGCAGATCGACAGAGTGTACTGCATGCTTGGCTTAAGGTTCTGGCAACTAGATCGCTTCACAGGGACTGGTTGTCAAAGTGAAATCGTCCGGTAAGCACACTAACACTCTCAACCTATGATGCTTCATTCTTCATCCAAGTACTAAATCTTTTCCAGGACTGCACGCTCTTTCCTGAACCACTACCGCACACTCTCCTCCATCTCACCCAGCCTCTCCTGGTTTCTACCCGGCCTCATACAACCCCTTCACGCGCTGATCATCCTCCTCATGCATCTCTCTACCTGTCCCGATATCTGCTCCGAAGAAGCACTTTCTCGATCTTTACTCGACGACATCTTTGAGTTGAGAGTCAGCAGGATACTGGCTGGGATAATAATATCGGAGGAAACACGGATTAAAGGCAAGGAGACGCTACAGAGAGCAAACCCAAGATACAGTATGCTCGTTGATTTAAGGTCGAGGGTATGGAAGAGGTGTGGTTGGGGTCAAGGTGGGAAAGGGAAAGATCCTTGGGATGGGAGACTTGATGACTTGGACGAAGCTGAGGATACGGCGAACCAGGAGGTCAACCTGGACGCCAATGCTGAAGTGGGCCAGCAGCACATGGCGGCAAATCCCACTTTGCAGCTGAAGAATCCTGAAATTCTGGACGAAGATCCGCTGGATATGTTCCATTGGGAGGAGTGGGAGGATTTAACTGAGGGCTTGTTCGTCTCTTGAGCTAGCTCAGCTACCGTTATTCAATTCATCGCAACTCATCTATCTTTGCGCCTGGCATGCTCCTTTCCTTCTCAATGTCTGACAGGTTTTCCACCAATTTGGCATGTATAAATTCCGACCCGACATCGTTCTCTCAGAAGTCTTCCTTCCAACTCCCTACAACTCGCAACCCCACCACCCTCTTATCTCGGTACACATACCCTTCCTCGTTCCTGCAAAAACCTTCTGTTTCATCGAAGCCTCTGAAAGTGATGCAAAGATTTCCGCAACCGGAGGATCCTCCGAATGTCGCACAGATAGTCTGATGATCTGTCTTCTCGAAGCCGCGAAGATCTGGTCGGTCCCGAGGATCAGATCACTGTCTGTGCCAATAGTTCTGGTATCGTTTCAAGTTTCCGAGATATACGAACTGTATTGAAGCTTGAAGATACCAGTTGTATGGTACGCGACGGTTCGGATGTTTTGGTGCTGTGTGGAGGATTTTGGCGTTTGTATCGTGGGTTGAATGGTCGCAACCTTTTCGGTGGATCTACCACCGCGGTCGAACATCGAGCCATTGAGTTCTACTCAATAGGCCTTCGAGACAATTTGGCTTCGCTTCGAATTTCTTCTCTTTATCTCCTGCTCATCTCACTCAATTCATTTTGTCTTCTTTCATCAAGCAACAAAACACCTCCCAACCACCCTCCTCGGTATTGACCTCGTTGTCGCATTCAAAGCGAGAGTTGGCGCTGCTTGCACAACCTTCGCAGCATTCCATTTATTGATCTGACTCGTGACTCCTCCCACAGTGCCGGCAATGATGGAGCTGATGACAATGATGAGTACGAATTGAATGATTGTTGTTTTAGCTTTTAGTGATAATGCCATTTCTGTTCGTGTGTGAATTGCAATTGTATGAAGTCAATATTCGATTGATTAAATATAGACTTGACTTGGGAAAAAATGAAACATATCCAAGGAAAGGGAAGAAGTTCGTATTATAAGAATGAAGAAAGGAAAACTTTTTCATCAATACGGTGATGTTCATGTATGATGTTTGTCAAAAGCTGCAGACACTTTGCAGCGATCTCACATGCCTTTCCATATCCACGACTCATTCTCAGCCACTAGGCCCGTTGAAGAAATGTTGACAGTCAAGAATCTCAAAGGGGACATTAAAGATGGAGATATGACGACGTTTGCGGGAGGAAGAGGCTTGTCGAACATTCGAACACGCGATGTTGGACAACAGGTGATGTCTCGCTACCCTTTTTCTCGCGCCAAATCGTTGAATTTAGACACCGAGATTTGAGATTGGGTGAGATCTCGGTAAGACTTCCCGAGTGACCCTTGTGGGATACTACGTTGTACTACGAGTATGCATATGCGCACCTCATATGGTTGCTGAGAAACAAGAGAGAGCCAGAAGTGCATGGACTGGGGTGGGATCACGAGTTGGTCGGCACGTGACTCGCGCCTTCTCTCGCCCCTTTCCAATGCACATAATCTCCTCGTCCCATTCTCGTCTATTTTACGAACAATCCGATCCTCCAAGAGCCCAATATCTCGAAGCTCTTAGCCTCGCAAAGACCCAAGCTCCCGGAAACCCAAACCTCAGTTTCTCGGCTGCTCAGCCGAACCCTTACCGCTAGAAAACCAGAATAAATCCACCAAGACCCTCCTCGTTTCAACTTGCCCACGATCGTTCCGTATCCCCACCAATCGCATGAGAACCCGCTTTCCAGACAAGAGCTTCTTACAGCTTGATACTTGAGCCTCTAACACTGTTTTCTGCCGAGGTATTTTCCAAAAGCCAAGATGGGATTGTTGATCCAATCGCATCTGTGGAGTTGGGATGAAGATGGAGAATTGAATGATGTCGACCGAGGTTGAATTCTTGTTCAGTGTGTATTTCGAAAGGGCATGAGCTGTCAAGAAAAGAATTAGGAGGAAAGAGGTTGCGAGAGAGGAAGCCAAGAGTTAAGCTTAAGTAGTGGAGATCGGATCTTTAGAGATGGGAATCAATCCGAAAGTTAATATGTTATAAGAGGAGCTCCTGTATCTGGACATCGACTCTCGAATGGTCCGTATGAACGAACACTCTTTTGTCTCTTTCTTTCAGCTTGTTCAGACCTTGATCAGCTAGTCTGGCCCTTTCCATTCAACATGAAATCCTCACTCACCCTTCTATCTCTCCTGTCCCTCACAATCGCGGCTCCCCTCGAGCCCCGCGCAGCAGATACAGCAAACAACCTAACCAACGGTTCCGGCTGCAAAGCCATGACCGTCGTCTTCGCTCACGGGACGACGGAAACCGGCAACGTAGGAACTCTTGCCGGTCCGCCATTCTTCAACGCTCTCTCGGCGAAGGTTGGAACTGGCAATATAGCCGTGCAAGGCGTTGATTATCCAGCTGATATCCCGGGGTTCTTGGCTGGTGGTGATAAAGCTGGGAGTGCGTTGATGGCGAAGATGGTGGGGCAAGCGATGACTCAATGTCCGAATACGGAGGTCGTTATGGCGGGGTATAGGTGAGCGTCTGAATTGAAGAGCGTGGAATAGTGCTGATGAGTCGTAGTCAAGGTGGACAGTTGGTACACAATGCGGCGCTCAGTGCTTCTCAATCTGCGGCTGTGAGTTCGGGTATGTGCTTCTTTATCAGTGTGAGAAAAAAATACTCAACTATTTAAATAGCTATTGAATAGTATTGAGTACTATTGAGTTGAGTAGGAGTAGCAGTGCTATGACTAAGCTATTGAGTTGAGTAGTGAGTAGCTACTCAATACTATTGAATAAACACGTGACCGTGACATATAAAATTATATAAATAAAATATTTTCAATAAGAAAATAAAACTTTTAATCTAAGTATTAAAATTTAATGCAATTTATAGTTTGAATAAAAAAAACAATAAAAATTACTTTTTTTTAATATAAAACAAATTTTTAAAGTTTAATTATATATATTATTTAATAAATCGAACAATATTTCGACTTTTAAACTATCGGAGATTATTTTAAGTATTCGAAAAATTTTAAGTCTCGAAGGATATATTTTTAAATAATTTATTCGGTTTATTATTAATTAAATCTTTCGAGTTAATTATCGGAGGATTATTGGTTTTCGGCGTCGGCAAAACCTTCGGAGCTTAAATAAGCAAAGCGCTTTACCCAATCAAGCTTACTCTTTCAGCCCTTTCGCTAATTCAGCCAATTAAGCATTGCGGCTCAAATCCACGTGATTCTATTCAATAGCCTACTCAATACTACTCATTAGCTATTGAGTTGAGTAGAGTAGCATAGGATTTTGGTTGAGTTGAGTTGAGTAGCACTAGAATTGCTACTGAATACTACTCAATTTCTCACCCTGTTCTTTATTCAATATTCCCGGGAATCGTACACTGACAACTTTGATAGCTGTTATATTTGGCGACCCAAACAACGGTGATGCTGTGGGCAGTGTCCCGACCGCAAAAACAAAGGTCATCTGCCATACTGGCGACAACATTTGCGCACACGGAGACTTGATCCTGGCGCCGCATTTGACAGTAAGCCCCTCGGATCGATATGATCGAGAAA
This sequence comes from Acephala macrosclerotiorum, assembly GCA_014904845.1. Classification (NCBI taxonomy): domain Eukaryota; kingdom Fungi; phylum Ascomycota; class Leotiomycetes; order Helotiales; family Mollisiaceae; genus Acephala; species Acephala macrosclerotiorum. The sequence continues at coordinate 267,234 of MU119232.1, forward strand.
TTTTGGATGCTAATTCTGAACTAGTATGGTAATGATGCTGGAACTGCAGCAAACTTCGCCGCGACCGCTGCGGGAATGTAGATGCGCAGCATGAGGCAACGGGAGGAGACTAGAGCGGATAGTGAAGGAAACCATTGAGACATGGAGGATATTGCGCTCGAAGAATGTGAATTTATCATTGGAATATAGCCGAAACTATACCATTAATGCCAAGTAAGACTAGCGAAAGAAACAGAGAAAAGAGAGAACACGAGATAATGAGGATTTCCGGTACTCGTACTCGCCAGTGGCAACCTGGGGTTGCACTTTCAAGTACGCGAACTCGCCTAGAGTAGGTCGTTGCGGCCTTAAAAGGTCCCCTTGCCTCCTCTCGTTCTCCCAACATAACACAAAAAGACAAAAAGTTACGCGCAAAAGAATCAGGACAAGAAGCCCCAAAGCTGTCGTACTTGCAATCATGCCTCGGGTAAGAAATAGTACATTCCCTCACGCTAAAAGAACTCCTTGCTGATACGTTTTGCGCCGTAGTACGGTCCTACCTGCTATAGACACCATTCTACCTGACAGCCAAGATATCCGTCTACTTTAGCTACTTCAGCTCGCGCGTCGAATCAAGCGAGCAACTCGGAGAGCCGCAATTCTCAATACCCCTAAGCTGCCACTGGAGCTACGGAATCTGATCTGGGAGTTCAGTCTTCCAGATGCGCAACTGCTGAAGTTCTCTCGTCCCCGCCTCGGCCTTGAACAGGAAAACGAAAGAATGCAATGCCTGAGAGAGTTTATTGGCTCCATAGCTAGAACTCTACCCAAGGCAACAACAGACAATGACGAGGGATCGAAGCCGAGCGAAGGCATATGCAAAGTTCCGTGCGCGTTGTTGCATGTAAATTAAGAAGCAAGAGCTGTCGCCCTTGAGTATTATTCCCTGAGTTTTCCATTGTCCAGAGGAGCACCCATATATGTCGACTTTGCGCGAGATGTGTTCCTTTTCGAGGATCAAGAGGCTATTGGAAGCGTGCGCTCGGAATCCTGACTCAATCCTCCGTTACGAGGCTTTCCTAGCTGTGAAGCCTTCAGAGGAAGGCAATGACCGCCTGGGCAAGTACATTGCGGAACAAAAGGCTGTTTAGAAGGACGCGAGTTATATTGCCATCCGGGAGAATCTGCAGGAGGCCATAGTCAGAATTCTGTGGCACTTCGAAGTCTGGCCCAGGTCACAATCGAGAGAGAGGTTGATGAGCCCCTTGGACAAGGATATGCGCGCATACACGGGCATTCTAGCGTATATGGGCTTGCCAGAAACGTCATCGACTACCGAGACCCGGATGTAAGAATGACGGCACTATGGAAGGAGCTGAAGGCGGAGGATACTGCTCATGTTGTGTCAAATGCTGCTACGAACGGCCATCACCCTGCAGGTAAATATGCCTCCACAGATCAGAAATTGGCACCCAATGATCTTCCTGAGCTGGAGTACTTGACGTCGCGGATTTCGAGCAGCGTTTTCGCCCCGACCCAGTTAAACAGAACTTACGGAAAGGATTGAACGGTCGATGAAAGTCTGGGCCGAAGATCTAGCGGACAGATAGTTGAAGAGGTATTAAGATATCGCCCAAAAATAAGTTGAGTGGCATACGTTTCGTGGGAGGCATGGCGTTGAGCAGGTTGTCATGACTTGTGTTCGAGGTCAACCTTTGACTTCGTGCCTATCAAAGGCTTTGCGTTGGTTTCCAACAGGGCTGGGAGCGATATGATAGCTTTGCTGTAGGGTGGGATATATTTAGGGCTACTCGTTTTCATAGTCCAGTTTGTCTAGAATAGATACGCTTTTCTCCCTGCTCTTGAGAATCCTAGCAGTGTATAAAATGGTGTGTTGTTCCCAAAAGAAATTTCTAAACCCGCGCTAGTGGTATTGATCAATTCACCCATTTCCTCGACCCATCATCATCACGGCATAACACATCGCGCGCAAAACAATGTCAAATACAAACTCGAAGACTTCAGCTCATGTAGTCATGTCGGAGGTAAGAATATTTGCTTGATGGATCCAAATGGAATAAGGCGCCTGATTGATATAAGCAGAGCAAAGAAAAGCCTTATAAAAACTTTTAAACTCGGTTTCTTTAGTTTTTCTTAAGTTAAACAAAGGATAATTATATTGATTAAGCCTAGTTTAACTAGTGGCGTTCGAAAAGCCGATTATTTAAAAAGATTTTTTTTATTATAAATTTTATAATAAAATTTTATTTTATATTAATTTAAATATAAATAAATTATTATTATTATTATTTCGTTTATAAATCGAATTAATTAAAATAATTAATAAAAATAATAAGACCGATTATAAATAAAATTTATAATTAAAAAAGATTAATAATATTATTAATATATCGCTTTTTTAATATTTTATTATTAAATAATACAAATATATTAATTTTATTAATAAATTTATTTATTAATTATAAATATATAAAATATTAAATTAAAATTAATTAATTATTATTCCGTATTTAAGTTTTTTTTTATACTATTAAACTTATTAACTTTTTTTAATCGTTTTCGTTTTTATTACTTTCTTTACGCCAGAACAAAACGCCGCTTATATTGGTCATTGTATTACGTTTTTCTCGAGAATTGATATTGGCTCATTGTTCAGCGTTGGCATACGCTTCTCCATTCAAAAATTGCACGAGAATGAGTGGATGAGGCTAATATTGTGCCGGTCTCGCCCTTAGATTGAGGATTGGAGTGCGTGGTTACGAGGGATGTTTTAGTTCAAGATGAGATTTTAAATTTTGGTAGCTGGGAAGACACAGTTGGGTCTGAACTGCGAGAAGGAGTTAAGAAGGAAAAGATTAATTTTGAACATGGCGAGGGTAGCAATGGGACGTTACGAGCAGTTGGCGGGTATAGGCTGCTCGTTTTTTCCCCCATGGGGCCCCATGAGGACGTGAGAGGAAGCTTGAGTAATATGAGCTTCGGTAAAGAGGTGAAAAAAAAGGCCCGAGTTTAAATAATCGGAAACTGAGCTTTTTAGTAAAATTACTCGCGGATTTTTAATTGATACAAGGATCTAAACATGTCGTGGGGCCCCATTTGGGGGGAAAACGAGCAGCCTAGGCCGCGGGTATATTGGCTAAGATCGGGAATTGGGGGTCGCGAGGCGGGTGGAGGGAGACAAGAGATGAAAGGGAAAAGTAGGCAGTGGAGTAAGGAGGAAGAAGCAGACTACGAAACAACGAGAGGAAAGATGGTGACTCGGAGAGCAGAGACGACGGGAAGAGTGGAAGGCGAGTAATCGCAGTTTAACAATGGAGGAACCAAAAAAGGAGCGCATCAAGGCCGTAAAAGGGCCTTTTTAGGAAGGAAGCATGCCAAGCAACACGCCGAGAAAGGAGCCTAGGAAGATGCGCCGCCTCCGTTAGAAAAGAGATGAATGCTCGGGATAGGAGTCTAAGCGAGAAGCCTAGAACCAGACCGATATTGAAGCATTTCTCTCCTCGCAATAATTTCTGATATCTGCATTACTTATATAGCTCTCAATTCGGTAGTTGAGAGAGAGGCTGCAGAACCCTTCAATGGCTGGCGCCTGTCTGATTGGACGCCATGCTGCACTCAGCCCCGCAACGCACGCCGCCACCTGCGGCTTACAGAGACTCACCCACCCATCCTCGGAAATTACAAAGTGGCAACTCATCCCATCCCAAAGTTCGTCATCTGCATCATTACCGACAATCCGAATCTCAATTTCATGCAAGCGTCTCAATTCCGGAACAGCCAAAGGCATTTGGCATCACCACACTCATCTTCGGTCGCTCTTATTGAAGCCTTGTCGTCCCGTGAGGTTGTGATCAACGCAAGGCTCGCTAGCTCCTTTTCATACAGTGGATATGGATTGCTCGGGGTCCTCGTCAGAAGATAGACCTAGGTCGTCAGATTCCAACTTCGGGGAAAGCGCACTTCAAAATCTATCCAATCCCTCTCTTGGGAAGGCAACTCAATCGAATGCTGAAACATCCGCTTTTGGCCTAGAGGACCCTGAAAAACTCAGAGCCTCGAGTGAGGAAGATCTCGAAATCTTGGAAACAACCCATGATGTTGAACGTGTTAGTGCAGCCAATGTTTCCGAAGGTTCGCGCCTCAACCAACGCAACATGGATGCTCAAAACCAGCGTCAGACTCAGAATGAACCACAGGGATCCAAGGCTCGCGAAATACAGGAATTGAGAGAGAATCGGGAAGAAAGAGCTCGGGATTCAAAAATGGATCATTTGTCAAGTCGACCAACAGGAACTTTCGATCCTACAGATACAAAGGATCTCAAAGCACTAAAAGAAGCGCTCAACTCCAAGAAAACTGTACCCAAGACCGAGACTGAGAGTGATAGACGGCCACGAGATCCACTTGCTGATACAGAAAGTCGCCGATTGAGAGTTGTATCTCCGCCGAGGCGCATTGTTGAAAATAAACTTGTCAAGGGCATTCTTCGTCGTCATCGGGAGAGGTTCCCTGAAGACCCGACACCTATCAGGGAAGGTGTAGCACCAGCGAAAGACGCAAAGAAAGATAGAATTCCTCCTGATGCAAGATGGACAAAGATCAGCCGTAAGTTGGTTAGCCCAGAAGCCCTAGAAGCTGGCAAGGAGCGCTTTGAGGCAAGGGAGGATTTTGTCATTGTTCTCCGGGTCTTAAGCAGGGATGAGGTTCAAGGGTATGCCGAAGTGACTGAACGTATTAGAGGTAAGGATGAGACATTGAATATTGATACAGTTGCTAAGGTGACGATTTTTTTTTAGCAGCACGACAAGAGCAGGAAGACATCGAGGCTGCAGAACGTCGTCGTGCACGAAGAGAGCGGTATGAACGCCACAAGTCAGAGAAGGCCCAGGGAGATCAACCGACCCCTTTGAATCCCACCATATCCAAGACAGAGGAACGAAGAATAAGGAGGGAAAATGACACTGACACGGATAGTGGTGATTCGGATATTGTTGCTTCGAATGTTGTCAGCACAAGCTCCGGAAACAGTCGGACAACCTCCAACAACTCCAATCCTTCTATTGGCCAAGGGTCATCAAGCCTGGGCAGATCTCAACCACAGCGGCCGCTGCCCGAGAGCAATCCCGCGAGAGTCTCTCTTCCAGTGAACATCGTCAACTTCGAACAACTTCACAATCCGGCAAGAGCCTCTCTTCCTGTCAACGTCGGCAACTATAAAGAGCTTGATCACCATGTCGTTCCTTCGCATCGGCGCGAAGTGATCCCTACTCAAACCAGTTATAACCCCAGCTCCAGCGGTATTATCACAACCACCTACAAAGTTACCGCCGAACCTCCGCCATCTCAGCGCAACAGTATTCGAGAAGAGAGTCGAGGACGTAGATCTAGTCTCGACAATCACGATCGACCAAGTCAGGCCACTGATGATAACGCAAGACATATTACTATCGATAATCACAATCGGCCAATCGTTATCACGCCATCAAAACCGGTGTCATACGCCAGGCCTGCAAACCCATTGAGGTATCTATATAGCTCGGGCGACGAGGACTACTACGCGATCCCAGCATCCTCTAGAAATGGCCGTCCCAAAAAGCGCTATAGCGCAACGATGGACAATGGGGATATAAACCGTCTCTCAAATGAGGGAGCTGGAGGATCGTGGCTGAATCTGGAAAGAGAACGAGGATATGCACGTTATGCTGGCTCGGTGGTCAAACGTAATGATGCCGTGGCGGATGATTATGGTGATGATGGATACGGGTATACGAATCCGCGAGATTTAGTTCAGTACGACTTGAGCAGGACGACCAAAATCCCGAGCTACAATGATCGTATGCAGCAAGATTTGGTTCGCGATAGCAGACCGAGCAGTGTTTCGGGTTATAATAATCGTGTTGTGGTTCGCGAGGATTTGACTAACAGACCGAGCAGTATTTCTGGCTACAATGATCGTATTCCCCGGTCCCATGACAGAAGAGAACGAGGACCTCCTCCGACAACTAGAGGTTTTGACAAAATTCCTCGGTTCAATGATGGTAGAAATGATAGTAGAGAACGAGGACCTCCCCCTTCGACTAGAGGTTTTGACAAAATTCTTGAGTGGGGAATGTGGGAGCAGCCGCAGCCAGTGGAACCGGTTCAAAGCCAAGCGCCGTTTGAGCCCATTGCAGCACTGAGACGAGATATTTCTCATGTCAGATCAGCAGAAGAGCAGCCCCAGGTGCAGCAGGTCAGAATGCCATATTTTGAAGAAGCCCAAATAGCAATTCATGATATGGCTACCCAAATGAAGGGCACCGCTGCCGAACCTATTGCAGAAGCTGCTCGACTCTCCGAAGTGCCCCACAGGCCTGAGGTAATCATTGGCTTGGGAGGGGCGGCCGAAGCGCATCAAGGAGTTGCTGATGTAGATACTCCACAGTCGGAAAAGCCTCTCTCAAAGATAACCACCAACTCGAAGACCGCCACTACCGCCAGCTCAAAGGCCTCCATTACCGCAGTGCAGCAAATACTTGTTGATTTAAAAACTCCAGGATCGAGTGCGGTACTGCCCCCTGAGACGGTGGACGACGAACTAGAGTTGCTAAACAGAGTTGGGGAGGAAATGGCACAGCAGCCGTCCAATCCCAACCTCAACACTCCTAATATTTTAGAATATGGTGGAACATATCTACGATGGCCAGAACCCTTCAGCAAGCATCATATATCCAAGGCAGATCTGGTGGATGGGTCAGACACAACGTACATTGGATCTGTGAACAAAGTCTCCTTTGAGAGCGAAGAGAACAAAGACGAAGACGAGAACGAGAAAGAGGAAGAGGAGAAGAACAGAAGAGAGAAAGAAGACGACACCAAAAGCGAAACTAGCGTCAGATCTGGCGCATCCTCAATCGCCTCAATCACAGAAAGCATCTTCTCCATCGCAACTGGCTCCTCTATGTCCTCGATCGCCGGTCCCCAAAGCGCAGTTGAGCGCCTCGTCTCTCTCCTCCTCAACGACAGCGATATCAAATCCCTCTGTACCCTTTTCTTGCTTAACAATGACGACCGCGAACGATTTGAACGGAACCTCAGGAGACTGTTGAAGGAGTTAGCAGTGGGGCTGAGACAGGAAGCAGCGTCGGCTCAGCAGCGGCATGCAGCGCATTTCGTGCGTCTGCGTGCGAGGAATTCGGCGCATATGATTTGTAGTTCGCTTAGTAAGAAGAAGAAGACGGTGGAAATGAAGGAGGTGGAGGTTGAGTATATGTCGGAGGAAAGCGAGTCTGATAGCTCGGATGACGAGGTTGATGATCTGCAGGGGCTGGAAACGTTCATCAAAACTGCTAAGGCGTTTGAGACGCTGAAGGAAAATTTGAAGAACTTTGTACACCATGGGAGGGTAGCATCGACTCTTGAAAGGCAGAAAGGAGATGCGACGCAAGTTTCTCAGGTTCAGACAACTGAGCACCAAGTTGGAACTCTGGGCAAGGAATGCAATGAAGTACCCGACATGGCAGTGCTCCTGGCAGCGCGCATGGAGTTTGATGGAGGTAGCTCCCTCGAGCCAGAAAAAGTGCAGAATAATGAGCAAAAGTTGACGGATGCCCCAAGAGTATGTTCTCGAAAAGGATACGCCTTTCAGCATGACATCTTTGGTCTTCTAGCTTGGTTTGCCACAATTGGCAGGCTCGGAGCCTTGCTCAACATGACCTCATCAGCAGTTCCCACAGGAAAGACGAGAATCAAATGGAAATGCGTAAGACCCCTTTCCTAAGAGAGGGGAGATGAGTGCTCATATAATCATAGAAATGCGGCCACACAATAACAGACGACTTCACCGAGCTCCGACCAGGAGCTGCCGCTCGCTGGAAAGGAACCCTCAGCCACTCGGCAGACAGATCCAACTCCAGCAAGTCTTCAACAATAAGCAGTCTAAGCCAGAGGTTCTCAAGTGGACTCAGCACTTTGCGGAGTCTAGTAAGCTCACAGAGTACCAAAGATCTCGAATCTGACCTTCCGACCCACGAGCTGGGACCAATCCGGAACCCGACAGAACACGCGCGATACCTGGCCGAAAACCCAGCACCTTCGGATAGACAACTTATTTACCTCCTCGTCTGCTATAACGAAGGGAGATATGCAACACGCTTACTCTAACTCGATCTCTCGACCCTTCAAGCATTATCCGACAAAGCTCTCTTCAAGGTCCTGCGCAGGCAATACCACGGATTGCGAGCAAGCTGGATATCATACATATCCCTCCGCACACTCGAGAGCATCCGCTTCGTGCATTTCGAATTGTACCCGCGCGAGCTCGTAGACGTACGAAAGCAGGACGATGTCCCGCCCCCCGAGGACGTCGAATACCGCTACACGCCCGCCCCACCAGATATCCTACCGCCTGTAGGAAGCAACTACCTAATGCACGTTTTCCAAAATCCCGACTGCGCGGAGCCGGAACCTCTGTGTCTCTCGCGATTTCCAAAGAAGTTGAAGGAGAGGCTGAGGTGTAGAGGTGGGATCAAGCCCGGTTGGGGCCTGCAGTTTGTTGAAGGATGGAACGCGAAGAGAATTTGGATTGTTTGTTTTGTTATTTTTGGGCTGGGAAGTTTGGCGACTGGAACACTTTGGGCGGTGTTTAAGCATAGTATTCAGGATGCCTTTGCTCTTGCTACTTATATTGTTGCTTTTGCGACGGTGAGCGTAGGAACTGTACAGGCGTTGGTGGTGATGTGAGTGAACGGGTGATTTCTGTAATCGGAACGTTCCAAAGACTTTGGTAGAAGTCTCGGCACTTCCGAGATCACAGGCAAGCAATGCACTAGGTGGACTAGTAAACGCTCAAGCGTGATTGGTTAAAAAGCGAGAAGTCGAAGTACATGACGATTTGGTAGATCTTGCTCCAGGTGCTTAGAGTGCTTAGGGTGCTCAGGTGAGTTGCCCAGGTTGCTCATGCAGCTGAGGCGAGTCGACTGAGCCGAGGGTGATCCGAGGGTGATTAACGCCTGAGCAAGAGCGGCATTCTGACTAACTCTATGCGACGCACAAGAGAGAAAGAATTGATTCATGATACCTTAATATTGCGGAGCTTGAGAATCGTTTTGCTTACGGTGTTTTCTGACCTTCTAAATGAGATCGCTGCCAGGGTCAAACGCGTACCATAATAGCATGGCAGGAGGTATAGGCTTATTGTCGTATGCAAAGTCCGCTTTGCACTCTAGTCCCTCAAAGCAATAATCTTCGTCTCATGCCCCCGAACATGTGCTTGTGATATCTTTGAAGGGAGTATGTAATCCAGATCAAAGCCAGACGTCGAGAATCATGTCCAATCGGCAACAGGCTCACCCGATAGAAACTTCCTCTTCACCCATTGCTGACATAGGACAATCTCATCCTCATCTCCATAATAGCTGATCGGGACATTCAGTTCCTTGACCTTGACTTTATCATCCTCCTTCCACCTATCCCTACCCAGCGGTATACGATGCACAGCTTCCACATTCATCAGCACAAACTTCACGGGCCGCATCTCCTCATTCTGATGTAGCCTCTCCCACTCCCGTTTGATGTCAATCTCCTCGAGAAAATCGCTCCTCGTTAATACCACTGTCTCGATATGCTGTAGCTTCTTCACGTATTCCAAAAACTCCGTGTCCACGTACGGGTTATATAGAGCCAACGTCCGCAATTTCGGCCACAGGGTCCACACAGGTGGTTCGTCTGAAGGGTATATTACTTTTGTGGAGAGATATAACTCATCGCGGACGGTACAGAACGCTTCCAAGGCTGGCAGACCTGTAAAGGCCGATCGTAGTATGCGTTTGACGCCCAAGGCGTCGTCTTCGGGGTAGAGGCTTCGGAGTGGCATATCGATAAGAAGTCGGCGGAGGTAAGGACTGAGGTGCTTCAACAGCTGTTCGATATCTAAAGACGTAGGGAAATCGAGACTCGAGGGATCGTGCTTCAATGGGAAGGGCCGTAGGTAGAGTGAGGTAATGTATGGGAGGATGTCTTTGGTGGACTCGGAGGGCCGGTATAGATTGTGAGGTGTTGTTATTGTTCTCATCAGAAGTGAGAGCCGATGAGAGGTATGGATGTACATGCAATTCGTGTACAGGAGGCGGCGGGCGACAGGGTGGATGGCTCGAGATGTGAGCATGAGGGAGAGGATTGTCTTCGTTGTTGGATGTTCGGGTACTAATGCGATGGGCGAGGTGTTTGAGGTCGGTGCAATGAAGTCGATGACATTGAGAATGATCTCAAGAGGCAGAGACAGCCTATCTTGGCTGGCAGACATGCTGTGGTGTTGTCGTGGATTGGTAGAGATAGAAAGGTTGCTTGGAGTGAGGCTCACAGAGGGGCCGCTAAAATTTAAGGCTGCTTCTACAAACAATCTTTCTTCACGCCCACCACCTTCTTGTCTGCGACATTCTCTTCACTCGCTGGCGCCCAACCGATTTGATGATGTTGCGAGTGTAAAATCATATCAAAATCGATGGGGACGACAAAGATTACTTCTTGAACGTCCGTTTTGCTTGTTTGTTTCCGAAATGCGCATTATCAAACAGCGCTGTTCTCTAGCTAGAGTTCGGACTTTCTATTCCCATCGAGGCGCAGTCGAGATACCAAACCTCATAGGCATGCACTGGATACCGAAATCCCAGTCTGATTCTATGCGGCCCCTTCACTGACGAACTGCGCCTCTTTCGATCGCCTATGATAACGAGGGATGTATCTGGATGAATCTCTGCCTTTCATTTACTGGTTCAGATTTCAACACACCTCTTGATTTCTCATTTGGACCACCATCCCGTTCGCTCGAAAGGCGGGCGTTCGCGGCCACTTTTGGGATTGTCTATCATATAAAAGTCCGAATCCATAATGACCGATGATGTCTGAAGGTCCATCCCAACCGAATCCGGACGAGAGAAAGAGCAATGTGTCAGAACAAGACCCGCCCTCTGAGACCTCGTTGTCTCGATCGATGAAGGATGTCGGAGACACTGTTTCTATCGTTAGTAAATCGAAGCTCGTCACCGGAATAACGCGTCTTTCTATGTCAGACATAGCAGAGGAAACGTTACGATTGGACCGCAAGGAGACTCCCGCAACACCGCCTCCCGACGCCCTTGTCATCGATATCACAGATGGTTCGCTCTGTGAAAGGTGTATGCGCATTGACTTTGCTACAATTATGACCTCCACAGCCGGACCAACCTTTGAACCATGCGGGATACTTGAAGTATGTCAGATTGATTCCCACAAGAGGACATGTTCCCTGTGTAGAATGATCTGGGATATGCTCGACAATCCATGGAAGCAGATGGATGGGCAGCCAAGCTATATACGAGACAGAGAGCGAGAATTTGTCTCCGATTTACGAAGTGGATATCGGAAGCCCATCTGGGATTACTTCACTTCCGAAGCATGGCATCAATTCCGTGTTGGCGGTCACCTAATGTCATGGGCTGAAGGAGAATTAAATCACAACACTTTCTCCGTAGGGATAGACGAGACGTGGGATGAAAGGGACATGTATCGTGATCGCTTCTTCACGCGTTCAAAGTCCCGGAAAGATATCGGCATCTTCCCCATCAATCTACGCAAGGCAAAACAGATCGACCACCCAGACCCCGCGTTTTTCGAAGCCGTCTTCGCTGGTATGAAGACAACTTATGATTACATGAGGTCTAACGAGTATGAATGGTCCAAGCCGCAAGGTCTTGGCAATATCAACGTTTTTGGCCCAGCAATATCAGCTGGAACGCTATGTCCAGAAGGCTTGCAATATTCAGACAAAATTGATGTGGAGTATATCAGACGTCAACTTGAGGAATGTGAGGATCATGGGGAATTGTGCCAAATGTCATCTGGCTCGGAGAATGAAACCCTGACCCTGATGGATTTGGAAGCTGATCGACTGGTGCAGCGTCCAATGTCGACGAGATACTTTGCGCTGAGTTATCTTTGGGGAAAGTCAGAGGACTCAATGAAGGTGGACTATGCGAACGGCACCTTCGATCTGGAATCCCTACACGTCACTCTGAAGGACGCAATTCTTCTCGTCAAGCGGCTTGGTAAACGTTATTTGTGGATTGATTACATATGCATCAACCAGGAAGACAAAGACGCCAAATTAGCAGATATCCAACGGATGGACCTTATTTATTCCAATGCCTATGCTACCATAGTTGCTGCTTCAGGCAAAGATAGCAACGCAGGACTTCCCGGCGTCCGACCAGGCACCCGACAACCAGCTCCCGTTGTCGAGAAATTCGGAACCCCAACATTCTTGCTAATGCGCGATCCACCATCCCTTCGCCAGCAACTTAAGAGGAGCATTTGGAACACGCGTGCTTGGACGTTCCAAGAGAGTCTTCTCTCGCGCAGATGTCTAGTCTTCTCCTATCAGGATGTCTCCTTTCAATGTCGGTATATGCATCACCAAGCCGAGTCTGAGCGAGAACCTCCACCAGATGATGGTCTTCGCAACCCAGATAACTCAGAATCCAAACTTTCCCCGGATCTAGCCAGCTCTGATCTTTGGGGTCAGGGGTGGAGTTTTGATGCCTTTGTTTCGCTGATAGAGAGATACTCTGCCAGACGTATGTCGTTCGAATCAGACGCCGTGTTCGCGTTAGCAGGTATCCTTTCAAGGTTACAAAAACGTGCCGCGCTAGAGTTCGACTTGCGCTTCTATTGGGGCATGCCGAGTCGTGACTTCGATAAAGCGTTGATATGGAATGGCAAGATGAGTCTATACGCTAAACGTCGAACTGGCATCCCGTCGTGGTCCTTCCTTTGCTACCCAGAAGAGATCAGCGGGCCGGGCATGTTTGCAAGCCCGACCACCATACCGTTTCTCGAAGAATTCGAGTATTTTCTGGAGGACCCCTCCTCGGACCGCGTATTGAAGGTTGGAGATCCTTTCCCGGAACAAATGGTTGATATTGCCCTCGGCCAAGATTTCTCCCCGAATATACTTCGATTCGATACTTGGAGCATTCCATTCACAGTCACAGATCAGAAGGATACCCACCATATCGATGCCGCCCATGAGGAAGGAAACACCTGGCAGAGCTATGTTGGCAGAGAATTCGAGGCTGTGTTGTTTTCGAATAAGTGTCGAGTGATGCGGGGCGTAAAAGATATGACTGCTCAATCTGATGAGGAAGAATGGGTGACTGTGATGCAAGTTCCTGTAATGTACCTTGAATTCGTGGATGGTGTTGCATACAGAATTGGAGAGCACGTCCTCAGTTGGGAAGAATGGGAAGCTGGAAATCCTCAGCAGAAGACTGTTCGAATAGGCTGAGTCCTCTCTCTCGCCTATGTATGAAGGCAATAGCAACATGACACTTGTGTCATTTCTGCAAGCTCCATTCAAGCACTGCAATACTGTCGCAAATTTTATGGAGGTGTCCTGCATCAAGTGGCTTTGGGAAGTTATCATTGCGAAAGTATCTCTGTGATCTTCGATTCTTCGCAGCGACATACCCAGCCTTGAAGTTCTAACCCGCTCATAAAGATACTTCGAGACACCGAGTGCTGAATCTCCATGGGTGCTTTTGGAATCAATACTCTCCTTTCCCAGGTCTAACATTTGAGGCAACTTGCCCCAAGTGTGGTGTAGGGGAACACGCTTGGATTACCGGCCGTTAAACTGGTCTCCGGACAAGGTCGAGTTGTATGAAGTATGATGCATCTTACTTCCCACCTTGCAGCATAATTGTTGGTCAAGCCGCTGGACCTTCTTCTTATTTAAGCCTGATCCACGTCCCACGCTAGTCGTCATCCTCATCTTCATCCTCATCATTCGAGTTTTCCTCGTCATCAACCAGCCCACTTTCCAGCTCCAACATCCCAAACTGAGGACCCGTCATAGGCAGTTCCGCCATCGAAACAAAACACGCATCATCTTCTCTAAACTCCTCTTGCACGCTATCCGTCGTCGATGGACTTGTAACAAGTATTTTCACGACAGTTTCCGAGTTCTCGTCTCTAGAAAGACTTAATAATAGCCTCAGCACTTTCAATATGTCATCCTCGAAATCGTCATTCTCGTAGTGTGAGATACCATCGATGATGCAGACAAGTGTCAGGTCTTGAGGAATGCGGCGTACGAGCCAGCGAAATAATAAGCTCAAAGCTCCGAGGCTGTCTTTCTTGACAAGTTCTATGTCGATTTCCTGACTCAATTGGCTGAGATCAAAAAATTGTTGGCGCAGAAGTTGCGCGATCAAACTCTGTACCATGGTCTTCCCACCAACAGGCCCTTCGTCTTCTTCAACATGCAAACCGCAGAAGAAGACGAGTGAGATGTAAGATCTTCTCGTTCTCATAGCTTTAGTAAGTGTGGCGCAGAGGAGGGAGAGGGCTGAGATATAATTCGGTGAGATGGAGTCGAAGTCGCCGTGCACGAGCAGCTCTCGAGATTTAGGGAGGACGAGCCAGTTGTTGAATTGCGGAGTGGTGACCAGCTGCTCGGATCGGCTGCGAAGTCTGGCTGGGATCAAGTTCTGCGTCTCTGTGATATGTGCAATGTCGATCAGGTCGAGGTCTGGTATGTTGAGTAGGTCCCGAAGGCCGTTCATATCGAGGTATGGTTGTTGTTGTTGAGGTTGTTGAGGCATGGCCCAAGTAGGGTACAGCTGTTGTACAGGTAGCGCATATGGAAGTTGTTGTGCTGGCTGTGCGTGTGGGCGCTGCTGCTGCCATAGAGGCTGCAGATACGCTTGGTAGCAAGGCAGTTGTTCCTGTTGAGTAGGTGGAGGAAGCCATTGATATTGGAATGGACTAGGTGCTCTCCGAAGCTCGCCCGTAAGCTCCTCGATCCTTTCTTGCATCTGTTTGTTTTGCTTCCTTTGCTCTTCGCCATCGTCTAACATCCTTTGGATGATGTTGTAGACGAGATCTTGGTTGGCCAAGATCTTGCTTCCTATCTCGAAGATAAAGTTCACTTTCTCTATGGTGACTTCTACTCGGTCTCCAATGGTGCCTAATGTTAGTGAAATCGTGCCAGTTCCTACGTGAGGTTGAGAATTAGCCGTCGAGGCCAATGCTCTCATTGAGAATATAAGTACGTACTCGTCAATATGGCGTTCATTGCTTCACTGTTGGATTTAATGTGAGAGGTTTGTGCTTCACTTATTAATTCTTGGCTCTTTGTTTGTATGTCATGAAGGCTTTCGATGAGGTCTTTCTGGTAACCTTCCCCACGCCACAACGCAGATTTTGCTCTGGCAACTAATTTTGGTTGATTTTCAGCACCACAAGGCAAAAAAAGAGGCGAAGAGAAGAAGGGGGATAGATAATCGCAAGCTCACCTTGCTTTGAAATGAAGAATCCAATCGCATCTTCAATAGCTTTCAGGATAGCGACCACCAGCATTATGGATGCTTCCTTCATAGGTTCGTCCTGTGGAAAAATTGCGAAGAACACTTCAATGTTGCCGAACGCTTGTTCCAAGGCTTTATCATCAAATGCTTTTGTAACCTCTTGCCGTACATCGGCTCCTTTTTGAACTGCCTTGGTTCAGATTAAGCGACATGGCTCGAGAAGAGGACATTGAAGACAACTCACGTCGACGAGCACCTCCATCGCCGCTAGGATTGGAGAGACGTATTGGTTCTCTGGTACAAGTCTGAGTCCTTGTTGGAGCGGATCAGAATGATCTGCAACCGTACGAAGTCCCTTCTTGACACGGCCCCAGAACCCTTTCATGCCATCATAAGACTCGCGCGCCTTCTGGAGCTGAGAATAGATATCCTCCCAATTGGTTTTGCTTCGGATACTATAGCCATCTTGGGCTCGACGCTTAGGTTCTTCTTTATACAGCTCCTTGAATTTCTTCATGGAGTCGTCAAAGATAAAGGTCCAGAATCGCATTGCCTCGACGGCCGGATGAAGCTTCCTCGGCTGCGGGAGCTGCTCACTTGCAGTCATAATTGGATGAGATTTTGACAACATCGTTGCGGCAGGCAGTACTGGCACATAGCGTCGCAATAGGGGATCGTATCGAGTTTGAGGGTTTCTGAAAGCTTCGTGGTAATCTTGCAGACGATTGTCGATGAAATCAACGGATGGCGGCTGAAGATGAACACTAGGGACAGAGCTCGAATTATCCGTCATCTGGGAGGAAGGACGTGAAATTGCAGAAGTTCATTTCTGAATATCTGTTTGAGACTGGAAAGAAAAAAGCTCTCGAATTTTTGGTCGAGGCTGTGCGCCGATGATTTGGGGAAGATCAGCGAGATTCCCATCTGTTCAGAACAATGAATAGTGAGGCTGGCTGAACAAGGATAGCTGATCCCACTTTGAGTGGCTGACTTCCCTTATCCGTTTACACTGCCACCAGTATTGCGTCTCGCCTAATTTTAGTGGGAACATAAAAATTTCCCCCAACTCTCCTACTTCAGCCGTTTCTCATTTGAGAAGATAGCAATGAAAACTTATAAAACCTCTATATAATTAAAATATGGAACCTAGTGAATATTGTAGCAAGCACCTGAGAGTTTTACCTAATTTTGTTGCGGTCGATAAGTGTCGCAAGTCAAGCGAGATTGAACGCAATACTTGTGGTAGCGTAATGGTAACAGACAATCGCATGCACGCACTTGGTCGGATTGAGTATTGTGCATGATGCATTGCCAACAAGAATTAGGGTTACCTGCAAGGAAAACATTGCAATAATGCAGCCAGCTGGAGGGTTGTACGGAGTGGGAAAATAAAGAAGATGGATAGAGATCAAAATACCTCTTGACTATTATATGCCGGAGGAAAGAAGTCATTCTGCATGCATTGCGACAACTTGGCAATTCAGGGGTTGATTAAGTCTTCATCCGGCTAGCACCCAAATCACGTGACTGTCTTGGAAAGTCAATTATCACTGCATCTTACCTACTCATATAAATTAACATCTATCCACCTGCAGTGCCCACATCATGGCGAGCGTCAATCCAGTGGCTGTTCCTCCTATCAATATGGCTACTAGCATCACTCACGATGGCAGCTGCAGCACCCCTTGTAAATTGCCTGCGTGGGCGGAAATTTCGACCCGAGAATGCTGGCCTATATTTAGACATGTGGGGTCCAAAACCTAGGGATGTTCAGATCCGTTTTGTAACTTAGACTTCTGTTCATCAGAGGATACAGGTTAGGGATACTCACAGCTAAGCTATTCCAAGCTCCTCACGTTCCTCCCCTTCTCTCGCCCCTAGAGAGAGTTCGCAAAGGCTTTGGCTTTCGCTCCAATGGCAGCTCAAGAATCGAACAATCCCGAGAGCCTCAGCGAGGTTCTACCGATATCAAGAACTGCTGTCGAGGATGGGTCTGTCGAGAAAGTCGAAATGGATGAGGAAAAGTCTGGCGACAAATTTATGAAGGCAGGCCCTACACATGGTGTGAGCGCCCCTCCAGAGCTGGATATGAACCTTCCGTCAGTCGAGGACCGGCTCCGCGAGCTCACGGAAAAGTTTCATCACAACGAGAAACAGCATGAATTGGACAGATCCCCAGGCCGCTTTCAACCTCCTTTACCGGTACCCTCAGACATGCAATTGCTGCGCATACAAGCGGAAAGATATAGTCGTCCCTCTGGTCGTGGTGAAGCTTTTGACTCTGCGAAAAGGCACAGACTGGACCTTATGTCTATGTATCGCCGGGAACTTGAATTTCTCGAGAGGGAAGATGAGCTTTTTGAGGAGCTCACCCAGGACAGAGGCGACCGGAGTCGAAGTACGAAGGTCTACAAATTTCAAGGAGAACGCAGGTCAACTCGCTCCTCAAGTCGCTCGTCGGTGCGTGGTCCGGGGCAAATGCCAGAGCCCCAGGCCGACGCGCATCGGCCTGGGGCAACACAACCGATAGTGCAGACACCAGTTCCTGGGCCCCCGAAATATGCTACCCCAAAGCTGAACTATGTCGAGTGGGTAGAATTCAAGGGTATCGGGGACAAGAGAGAGAAGGATTCTTTCGCCATCGACGTGCTAAAGGGTGAGCCGGTGATCGTATTCGTGGACACAAGAAATCTCTTTTCCTCAACGAAGAGCCTTCGCCACGGGAAACAGGCCGAGATCACAGTAGAACGCAAAGGTACTGTGAACCTGAAGCATCAAGTTCTCCCAGGCCAGGCACCATTTCCCGAGCGGATTAGGATCAACTCCTCCCCGATAATCAAAGTTTTGACGCAAATCTATGGGACAAAATTGAGGCCAGACGAGTTTACACCCATCATCATGATCAAGCCGTTCAAAACCCTAGCATATTATTCCAGCCGGATCCAACAGCGACTCCAGGAGCTAGAAACAAAAATTGAAAGCCAGAATTCACTTAATCTTAGCGTCGCAAATCACCATGATATGGACGGAGGCTCTGTTCCGTCGAAATCAATAGCTATCAGTGACGGTACCAAGGCTGACATCCGTGGACCTTTGGTGGACTATAGACCCAGGAATTCCAATCAAATAACAGAGCAGAACGAGGACGTCCTGGCCGACGGAACTAGTACCTATAGCGAGAACTTCGACGAAGAAGATCGGGAAACCATGTCAATCACTACATTAGAGCACCTGCAGTGCTTAAATGATTTTTTGAACACTGAAATCCAGACGAAGCTAGAGTACCTCAGAAGCGATCGCTGCAAAAATGTAGCCTTTGACGACTTGTGGTATCTCTTTCGCCCGGGTGACGAGGTAGTTGGGCAGCATCGCCGCCAGGCCTACCGCATCATTAGTGTAACTGGCGTAAGCCACCAAGTCATCCCGCCGTGGAAAACAAGCTGGGACGTCGACAAGTCATCTGATGACCCAGAGGAGGCGCCCGTGATCTTGAAGTGTGTCTATGTTGATTTCGATGGCAAGCAACTAGGACCCGTCTCTAAGATATTCGAGATTCCGCGGTACGACGGTGAAAAGGCGGTCAAAGCATTGGAAGTCTATCCTATCCGCTTTGCGGGGGATTCGGAAAGCACAAATGAGGTGAAAGACGCTTTTCGGAAGTCACTCATTGCACGCGGCAGAAAGTTTCTCGGTGTGCTAGGTATGAAACATATGTATTACAATGGATTCACATTAGAGACCAAAGACGAAGTCGATAGCCAAGTCGTCATTGATTTCGAGGAGGCATTCGTATCACGAAAAGAAGATAAGGATTATCCCTGGATGCCGAGACTGGAAGTTCTGATCGGATCGACGGCAGAAGATCGGTACCCTCCTATCCATCCCTGCAGATTTGACTGCTGCAAAGACGAAAGCATTCACCTAGACACAACCGCAGAGAGGAGGCGTAACGAAGAGTATATCAGCACTTTAATTCCTCTGGACCGAAACGAGGAACCTTCTGTAGCAATATACCCACGAAAAGTAGATACGAAGGGGTCGCTGGAAGGAATGGTGACAGATGATGAACTAGTCATCATGTCGCACCGGGTCTTTGGGTTCATCCTACGCAGTAGAAAGTGGGGTAAGTATCACTGTCGTGTCTGGCACAATCCCACGGAGCTTTGAAATTTTAGAGCTAATGAATGTTGTTTTCCTCGCAGCAAAGCTCGATCTCACCTTTCTTCACCCGATCAATTCTCGCGGGAGGGGGCCAATAAGTGAACACAAGAAAGAGGAAGATGCAGAAAACATTGCGGGAAATAACGAAGGCAGAGAGGAAACAGCTTTTGATCAACTTGTGCTTCCGGACGGCCACAAGAAGATGGTGGTGTCCCTCATTGCGCAGCACTTCCGAGACAAAGAGTCTGCAATGGCAGATGAGGAGCAGACCGATATTGTCCGTGGTAAAGGTACGACTTTTACATTTTGCTGATACTTCAAACATTCTGACAACTTCAAAGGCAAGGGTCTTATCATCCTTCTTCATGGTCTCCCTGGGGTGGGTAAAACTACCACAGCTGGTTAGTAGCATTTTTTTGACACGTCTCTTCATTGCTGATGAATTACTGACAATGAAAAGAGGGCGTTGCCGAATTATTCAAAAAGCCACTCTTCCAGATAACTTGCGGCAAGTTAAACACTATCATTTACTTGCGGCAGTTATTGACCCTGCTTCCTTGCAGGTGACCTGGGGACAACAGCTAGCGAGGTCGAGACTGCCTTGGAAAAACATTTCTCGTTGGCCAGTAGATGGGGATGTATCCTTCTTCTTGACGAAGCAGATGTATTCCTAGCAGCCAGAACACCACAAGATTTTATCCGAAATGGCTTAGTATCAGGTATGGTTCCTTTGACCTGCGTCTTTACGCACGACATTGACTGCACTAGTTTTCTTGCGAGTTTTAGAATACTACGCTGGTATCCTATTTCTCACCACGAACCGCATTGGAGACTTCGATGAAGCTTTCGCGTCTCGAATCCACATAAGTCTACACTACCCCGAGCTGAGCCTCGAGCCGACGCTGGAAATCTTCAAACTGAACATGAGATTGATTCGAGAACGCCGAAATATTGAGATTGACGAAGAGAGCATCCTTGCATTCGCAGATCATTATTGGAGAACCAATGTGAAAATGAGATGGAACGGTCGACAGATTCGCAATGCTTGCCAGACCGCACTTGCGCTGGCTGAATTCGATGCTCAAGGTGGCAATTACGAAAGAGTCGTAGACGCCAATGCCAAAGTGAAGCTCACAGTTGCGCATCTCGAGATTGTGTCAAAGGCTTATCTGGACTTTATCATGTATCTCAAGAAGATCTACGGACAGACTGGGGAGAGGAGGGCCAAAGCGATGGGCATCCGTGCACGAGAAGAAGTGAGCGGGAATAAGTACGAAGGGGATGAGGGAGAACGGGAAGGCACGATGGTGGCAGAGGGCAAAAAGAAGATGACTACAGAGAACCCCTATGCTAGTTTTCCACAACCTACGCCGCAGCCGTCACAAAGCGCTCCAGTTCAAGCTGTATACCCATATGGTCCTCCGCCAGCTGCCCAGCCGGGAGCCTACCCTCCTGGGCCTGTGGGGCCTGGGTACTATTATCCTCCGCAGGGTTATCCAGCACCACCTCCCAGTTGGCAACCTCCACCTGGAGCCTTGGGTCAGTATGGCAGTGCTCCACTGGATGGAGTTGGACGTCAGTCGAAGGAGTGGAAGTGAAGAGATCTCGAGAATAATTTTGAAGATGCACAAGTGCGAATCTCATTGATGAGTCTTGGCATGAGAGCTCAATGGAAAATCATCCATAGAAGACCGTAGACAAGTACAACATTAAGGGGTATGAGCTCTAAGCGCACGAAAAACATTTTTTTTCTTCTCATGATTTTATTGAATCTCGATAATACAGGTCCAAATGCCTCAAGCTAAATGCGGCAGGTATCTTGCCCAGTTGACAGTCAGAAACGCCCCCACTGGCAGAAGTCTTAGGCTGATGAGAGACTCGATTAGGAAGTAGCATCGAGCCAGGAAGTAGACCAGCATGACCATAAAGAAGAAAGGGGCAGCAATGATGTCCAGGTTGCCGTTGCGAATTGGAGACAGCCACCTTCTCTTCGAATTTACTGCTTTCCACCACAGAACCCATAGAGTTCCCAGCAATGGTACGCAAGTCAACACGATGGAGGACGCTATCCAGAGCCAGTGCTCTATCGACGTGGGAAAAGAGGAGGAACCCCAGGCAGCAAGATGACCACCGCCGTACAAGAAGTTGAAGAGGAAGTGGACTCCTTTGTCGAGGGACATTTCATGCCCTTTATTGGTGCTCCATCCACCCCAGACAACTTTGATAACAAAGTTTTCGGAATTGTCTCAAAGGAGGTCCCAACTTTGCGAATTGATGGAGTCGTCAGAAAACCTCCCACTTTTCCTCAAGATATCTATACCCTGCTTTGCCAATGGACCCAAAGCTATGAGAATGTGCTCCTGGGAATTTCTCGGAATAGTTTTCTCTCCATCGGACGATGATGCATGTCGTTCGATAACCATCGTCAGTGACTCTCTGACTGGGGGATCTGGCGGGGCATCGTGATCCAAGAGGTTGTTGGCGGCACGAACAACACGATCTTCCCAGTATTCAATTCGAGCTTTCTCGTAGTCAGCGTACGCCTGTGTATGGAGTTCTGAGGCGATTCGGTAAAAGTTGCAGACAGCTCCCACTGCCTTTGCATCTGGGTCAGTGAGCGCCACTGATCCTCGAAGGCCGTAAGGCTTCTTCATCCATAATAAATAGATGATTATCGTGCATGCAACATGTATCGCGGCGTGCAACTCCAGAGGGGTCACAGGAAGGTCCGAGGCAAGTCTTCCAATGACATGCAATGCGAACCATGTAATTTGCGAAAGAACAAACATCTTGGCTATGTTATCTGCTTTGCTTCGCTCGCTGATATCCTCTGGATCAATGCTAGGAATCAGACCTAGCTTGGCTAGTTGCAGCACTCCGTCCGCCTTGACGAGTCGTCGTATGGTTATTTTGGTGTCGGTCTCAGTCAAGTAGTCATTCTCGACTGCAAAGCCTCCCATTATCGCAAAGAATGCTTGTTCGGAGTTCCAATGTGGAAGCTTCTTGTACACCTCCTTGCCGGGGGTAATGTCCTCAACGCTCTCCACATTTACCCCACTTGACGACTTTGAAGTGCCTGGAGAGAATGCAATATCTTCAGACATTGCCTCAAATTCGAAGGTAGGAAGCAGTGATCGCCGTGATCCCCGATTATTGGCTAATGAAGGTATCTGACGATAGTTATGGCCTCGTTGCAGTTTATGCTTCTGCAGACATGCAAAGGTCAGCTTTACCAATGTGCTCAAAACCCCATCGAGAACTCTTCAATTACTTATGAACTCCTACCTCTGAACAGCCGCTATGTTCGTTGAGATGTAGACAATTTATTTCGCTGCGTAGCCGTTGTGAAGATCTCAGCTGTCTCCAAGCTGATGAGATGATTATTTCCAGGAAAACAATGGCCACGATCATCATTCCAAGGCGAGTAAGGAGGGAGCGCTTTGAGTTGGGGACAAGTAGTATGTTTGGGTGAACAGCTGACCAAACGCACAATGCCAGTGTTGAGATACAAGTCCAGAATATGTCGAAGGTGCCTCGACTCTGCGGCCCACCGGTCCAGCCTTGTTTATCAGCCATCTCTAGTAGAACCGAAAGCTAGACTGATATAGAGACAGCATTAATAATATATCTTTAACTGGGTTTCTTTCTCGTTGCGAACACTGGCTGCGAATCCTGCACTAGCAGGAGAAAGATATATTCAAGGAGCTCCTTGCTGCGCCTCATGCACATGTTTGATGTGACTGATTTGATTGACGAAAGCCAATTGACGGCTAAACCCCAAAGAAGGAAGGCGCGTGGCGGTGGCATACTCCAGTGATGCACCTCTGAGGCACAACCGTCTCACAATTCGATCATGAACCCCATTGTCTCTTACAATCACAACAGCTCAAACATCTAATGTTCACCGGAGAGGATTGAATACTAGAACTACTGTCGTGTGCAAAAGTCTACGTTTGCTCAGAAACCAGCATGTTTTATCGGCCAACTTCATTCTGGTCGTGGACCTTGCTTGTTGCAACTGTCATCGAGACTGGGACGGTGCTTGCAATCGAATCGTAAGTATCAATTAAAATATTCGTGGCTCTGACTGACGTAGTGGCACTTTATAGGGTTATCTTGTCTATCCTCAACCACAGTCTCCTACCTAATATGGCTACCATTCCCGAGGTCAAAACGATACCAACATTCTTAGCTTTGCTTACTTTCGAATTCGTGTACCAAGTCTTATTACTTTACAATACGCTAGCCCAGAGAACTTTATCCAGTGCAGCGGTTTGTGTATCTATGCAAATTGTTTGAGCGTCTATACTATACTACAAATCCGACAAATCCAAGAGACTATTGAAGAACTCGTCCAAATTGGCTATATTAAGCCCACAGCAACACCTTCCACCAAAATGCGTTCCTCGAGTATAGTCAACTTTATTGTGATGGCAACTTATGCATTCAAGCTCTATCACGAATTTCAATGGACCATATACCGCCAATTGAATGCGGACTTGAATATACAAAAACGTTACTTTACTTTCAAATCGAGAGATTGGCAGACCTTAGTCGTAAACTTGATGCTCTGAATGTTGTATGCTAATGACATTCTATTCAGATCTATACAATCCTTCTTAAGTTTCATCTTTTTTTCTTCCTTGGATACGTGATGCGGCTTCTTATAACAATTTCTGGTCTCCACGACCCAGAATTCTCGCCCAGCCTCGCTGCCGCACCGGGAATCATCTGGACCGCATCGGCTTCGACATGGTTCATAAGGTGAGAGAACAAGATAGGCATGACGATCGTCCTTGTAAGTAGGACTCACTCTTTGGGCTGCTCGATTTAACCAGACCACACAGATTAACCATCTGGACTCCTCGAATTCTTTGTTCTTAAGTTTGCTCGTACGTACCAGCCGAGCGAAAAGGAAAGATACCTCCCAGCACGACGTAGCGTAGCTCCTACGGCTACGTCACGATCGTTCTCAGCCCCGCCACCATGAGCCTTGCGATGAAATGTATGACAAACTTCGACAAGGGGTAAAGATAAATATCACTAGCCAGAGAATTGCGCATAAACTATTAGAGGATCACGAGATGGAGATGCCCGAACTCAATGTCCGGGTTTAGCTTAGTACCGCAATACGAACATTCTCACCAACCGTTGATCAAACATCTGATCCGAATCAACTGGAGACACGAGATCTCTACGATTGGCATTGGAATACAGATGCAAATCATGTATGTGGGAATGGATTTAGGCTAAGGCTTGATGCCAGGACTGGAATACAAGCTACGAGTCCCTACTCTCTGGTCTTTTGGACATGCTCAATGGCCTCCAATAAATGTGGTACAAACTTTGCCGGATTCTCTGTTGCGGGGAAGTGGCCAAGCTCTGGCATAGCTTTATGCTTTGCCCCTGGAATCTTATCACACGTCTTCTGAGCCATCTCAGGCGTATTGCTCCAGTCATACTCTCCTGTCAACATGAAGACTGGGCATTTCTTGGTGTTGATTTTTCCGACACGAGAACGTCCATCCCAGCCGCCGAAGTAAAAATCGAGGTCGCCGTGGAAAATGCCATATGCTTGGGCGGAGTACAGATGCCAGATGAGCTGACGGTTCACGAGAGGAGCTGTGGGACACATCATCTGCGAAGTATTAGGTCTTGTTTGGGGATTAGGTATCAAAAGAGACTCACGCCATAGATCCATTCAGGATTATACAAGGACTGATTGACGTTTGGAGAGCGGTCATGGAATTGCCTCTCCATTTCAAGATGATCGGATCTGTGTTCTAGTTTAGTTTCTGGCCCGCCTTGTTAGGCATTGACTTACCCCTGAAGAGGGATTGTGCCGCTAGCACCAACCTCATCTGCCCTGATGGCAACAGCGAGGCAAACCTGCCCCGCCATTGACGCACCACAGACGATAGGCTTGTTCAACTTCAACGCCCTGACAATAGCAGCGATGGCGCCAACATACGCATCCTCGGTGTTGGTATGCGCACCAGGGAAGTATGCCGTGGAAGGAAAGCTTCGCCCATGACCTGGCAGGTCGAATGCAATCATGTTGCATGTCTTTCGCATCTCAGGATGGTTCATCACACCACGATACTGACGACTATCCGAACCAGCAGTATGACAGAACACAATATCTTGTTTTCCTTCACCACTCTGCTCGTAGAAGACCTTGCATCTTCCCCAGATCGGAGCAGTGATATACACGTATCGACCGACAATATGATCCTCGTCAACCTCAGTCTGCTTGTCCTCGGGCATTGGTCCACGATGAGCATCATGCAGAATTTCGAGAGCTCGGCGCCAGAAATGAGTGTATTTGTTGAATGCTAGCTGATCGCCGAGGATCTCGATTCCTTTCTGCTTGATGTTCATGCCGAACATGCCCCAGTAGGACTGGTATGGCATCGCTGGAACGAGTTTGAAGAATTCCTCCCATTGTTCAGGAAGGGCGGAGAGAGTGAAAAGGGCTTTCTGGTAGCTACCGGTTGTAGCTACACCTTGTTTCGGCTTGATTGTGAAGAGGATGCTGTTATCTGAACCAGCAGCTTTGATACCGAAGGTGATGGGAGTTGTGATTTCGGGAGTGTTGACGAACGCTTGGAATTGGGCATCTTTTTGGAGGAGGGTGTTGAGTTTGGGCACTGCGGTCTGCAGCTGGCTTGGGAGGTCAGCCCATGCGTGCAAAGAACCCATTATGATCCTTTTTTGCTTTAGAACAGAATTTATTGATAGTTGTAGCAGTATCGATTCTTGAGCTGGAGGATTGTAAGTTGTAGCGAATGGTTGGGGATATATCTTTCAGGTGATGGGTATGTCTCGGAAATAGGAATACCCCGCATGCTTAGGGCTTCCCCGGCGTTACACTAGGATGCCTATCACCGCAGAAGGACAGATGCTATTTGTCCAATCAAGCCAAAGTTTGCCGCCAACTCAATCTAGAGAGGTAACCAGACGGCGAGGAGTCCATGATTTTCAACTTATCTCGCGAACAACAGGCTCAGAGTGGCCAATAAGTCAGTCAGTCAGTTAATCAGTTGGCCATTCGGCCAATTGAATGACTGATCAGAAACCGGTCAACTTACCAGCTTAAATTATCAACTGATCAACTAGCTTATAAACTCAAGGCCAAAAATAATGATATATTATTTTGCAACAAAATTTATTAGACTAGCTTTAAAAGCCAATTCTATTCTAATCGTACTACGTCTCTGCCAATTGCTTAACGTTTCTTGATGTCACAAAGTCTCTCCCGTAAGACTAGAACTGTATAGAGTTGTTTACTTAGAAACTGAAAAGAAAACACGCTCGCACTTTGAACTTATCGCAAAGATTGCAAAAAAATCGTACGCTATTTGAACAAACTGAGACCACTTAGTCTCTCTTTTCAACCAGTACTCAATAGCGCTTTTCTTAATATACTGTAATTCTTTCAAATATATAGTCCATTAGTTTCTCACAACAATTAGCGTTTCGATTTTCTTTTTTTCGTTTTTTATAAAGATTAGCATTATTTTATTAAGCAATTCTTCAAAGAAATTGATTTTTTTGAACTGTTAAAAAATAAAAGTTTCAAAAGGTTCGCGGGATTCTAATACTACGGCTTTTTTGTACTTATCGATTTACAGTTTTTTTATCTTTGTTTTAATAAGTGCAACGTATTTTACTAAATTTGTTGCTTTCTAATTATCTTCGAAGTACTTTATCTTGAAACGAGAGTATAGAATTATAATTACTATTTACGCGATTAAAAGATCGATTTTATTGTAATATTTTTTCATTGTATTTTAAGTAAAAATAATAGATTTTTGTATATCGAAATAGAAATAGAATTCGCCGTTTTTAGCGCGTTACTCGAAATTTTTTTAATAATTAAACAAAAAATTGAAAGTAAAAAGAATCTCTTATAAAAAATCGTACAAAATTTTATAGACGCTATTTTGTATATTCGCGTTATTTTTTAGATTTTTAGTAATACGAAAAAAAAATTTCAAATAATTATAAGTAATTTTTAAAGTTGTTTACTTTTTATCGCTAATATAATTTTACTCGCTAGTTTTTTTATTGAACGATTTTTTCGATACTCGTAATTTCAAAGTGTAATTATCAAAAATAATTCGAAATTCAAAAGTGCGACGTATTATAACGTAAAACGCGTTTCAACGTATATTATTATTTAAAACCAATTTTCAAATTTTTTTTATCGCGACGTTATCGTTATCGATTTATTGAAAAATAATAAAAATATCGATACGTTTATTAAAAATTATAACGTAAATTATCAAATTATAAAACTTTTTTAATTTTTTATATTGTTTTTATAATTTTCAATATTTACTTTTTTTTATTACTTTGAATTTTTTATTTTAAATAAATTGATTTTAATCGTAAAAATAAAATTTAATAATAAAATTAAAAACGTAATTAAAATAATAAAAATATCACTTTTTAAAAACGAATAAAATTTTTTTCGTAAATTCGATAAATATAGTATTATTATTTGACACATTATTAAAAACGAAATAATTTAAATTGTTTTTATTAATATTAAATCGTTTAAAAAAAAGTAAAAAACGATATATTGAATTAAATATTAAAAATACAATATTAATTTGTATATTTAACTTTATTTTTTGCACAAAAAATACTAAAATAATAATATTTCAAGTATTACTATATATTTACTATTGTAAATTATTATAATAAATTCTTATAATCGATATATTGAAATATTATTAAAATATAAAAAAATCGATCGAATATATTAATATTAGTTTTTTCGTAATCGAAAATCTCGAGAAAATTAATCAATCGTATAATAATAATATTGTATTTATTAATAAAATATATTACAATACTAAAAAATGAAATTTTTTCGCGTTTCGATTTTTAATTATTAAATAAAATAAATATTTTCGATTTAACGCATTTAAACTTTTTTATAATAATAAATTTAAAGTAGTAAAAATATTTGTAAATTTAATTTTTTATTATAAAATAAAATTGTAATATAATAATAATAGTTTTTTTATTAATCAATTTAAACAATTTTAAAAATCGTTAAAACGTAGTTTTTCGATATTTAATATTATCGAAAATAATTTATTTTACGAATACATTAAAAATTTTTTATTAATAGAATAATATAATTTTTTCGTATAATTTTTCAATAATATTAAATAATTATATTTTTTTAACGTTTTCGTTTAATTTAATTCTTTAAATATTTTTTTCTTTATTAAAATAATAAACTTTAAAAAGATAAATTTTCGCGTTATTAAATATATTCGAATCGAAATAGTACTTTTTGTACTTTAAGAATTCAAGATTATAATAATTTGAATAAATTAATACTAAAAAAAAAAAAAGAAAAAAAACGTATTTACAAAGTTTGTATATTTATAATAATGTAAATATTCTTTTTTTCTTTTTTTTGTTATTATTAATTGCGTATTCAAAAAATCAAACTCAAAAAATTCGAAGTTTTTTAATTACTTTAACGATAGTATAATTTGATCGCAAACGAATTACAATAATAGACTAATTATCGAATAGAGACTTTTTAGTTTTGTATAGCGAATAATTATTTGTAAAATTATTCGAAAAAAGTTTGTATAGATCGTAAAAATCGTTATAATAAAGCGTAGAACGTAAGCATTTATCGCGTTAAACTCGATTAATATTTTCAAACGACTCGATTCGTATTCGATCGAAAGTATTAATTATAAAAGTCGTAAAATCGAACTCTAATATTGTAATATCGATAATAGAAAGTATTGAAAATAGTTCTAATATAATAATAAATAAAATCGTTGATCTTAAAGTAAATCGAGATAAAAATAGTAATAGTATTAATAAAAAGAGAGAGAGAAAGAGAGAATAGTGTTTCTATTGTATTCTAGTTCGCTTATTTTGGTCAATCAAAGGCCTTTTATTAGGTTTTTTCGATCCGAAATCTTTCTCAGAATGCCAAAAACACTTTCCAAAAACACCAAAAATCCCACTAAAAGCACTTTAAAATCACGAAATAAAAAGCTATCAATTGATCAGTTAATGATAAGCTGAATTGGTCCTTAACTGAATGATTTACAAGATCAAAATGGCCAATTGAATGGCTTATTTAAATCAGTCGTAAGTCAGTTGATCAGTTGGCTGACTTATTGGCCACTCTGAACAGGCTCAACTTTATCCGTAGCCTCGCGTTTAGCTATTAGCCTTGGGTACCATTCAATTTGATTTGCGACCCGATGAACAAAAAATTGGCTATCTCGGGTCGGGCTTCAATAGAGAAAATATGAAATTAGGCGCAATTACTCCGATGTTGAGGAGAAGCGCGCCTGATGAGCTACACGAACCTTGTCACGAGGTTTGGGAAGGTGATTTTCACGGGACTGCCAGTATCAAAACCGCCGCTCTCCGTTCCAAGTACAAATGCTGTAAGACTCCCCAAGTCCGGTTAATGGATTGGCACATTTTCGAAGGTGTAGGGTCCTCGTGGGAGATGACTTGCAAGTTAACATTACTCAAGAGCCGAGGTGGAAGAGGAGAAGTACGGACAATAGCAATCGATGTAAAGCGAGCTGGAGGCTTGCAGATAGAGGAAAATAAATCAAAGAAAACAAGATCAATTCGGTAAAAGGCAAAAGGATATCCCCTCAACCAATCGAGGCAATCCAAAAGTTGTAAGGGCATTGAAATGGTATCTTCGAAACAAGAAATGCTCACCACTACATCCCACTCAATTGCATCCCACTCCCCCTCCCCTCCCATCTGCCTCAAAACGGCAAACTCAACAACACTGCATGCGCAATCTGCGTACTCTGACTTACGGGTACACAACTCCCCTGCTTCAAAAAACAATTCCCCCCATTCGCAGTGACATTTCCCATATCCACCCTAAATGCCACCGCACCACAAGTGACCCCCGTATAATTATTCCTTGTAAAACTGACACAAGCATCAACACACATATCTAGCGAGTAAGCCCAAGTAGCGACTAGATCGTGGGATTCGCAGTCTTGGCCGCAAGTTATTTGGTATCTGTAGAAGTTGCCGGTGGGAGGGTAGGCGGAGTCGACGGTAGTGGAGTCGATGGCTGGGCAGTCGAGTGCTACTGTTATGCCGGTGGGGGCGACGAAGGGGGTTGCGAATGTGGAGGTGCTGGAGGAGGATGGGGTGGATGGGGTGGATGAGGAAGAGCCTGATGTTTGGCTTAGAGCTGAGGTGGTCGTCGGTGAGGGGCAAGAGCTGGAGAGTTGAGGTTGGATATGCTTTTGAAGGCTTGCGACTGGGATGCTCAAACTTACCTGGAAGTGTTTCTTGTCCCAAGCACGGCACCAACGACTATTGCTGCCGCAGTTGCAGCTAGAAACATGAATGACAGAACTAGTGTCGTTTTCCTCAATCCAAATATTGTTCCTGCCGTTGCAGGCCTCGAGCTTCCATCTGCGCATGGGTATGTTGTCCCTGTATACTCTTTCGTTGTATTACCATCCCACTGTGGTGATTGTTGAGCATGGTCTGAATACGGCGGTGATGCGCTTTGAGGAAGCGCCTCTGGGGCAGTGTGGTTTGGCATTGCTTGGAGGCCTTCTGAGTCTGTTCCAACGTGTTGTGACATTATGAAAGAGGCAAAATGGGAGAATCCGGACTGGCCGCAGCCTTGTCCTCAACGACCACGAAACGCGATTTCAAGAACCCTCAAATATTGCTGAAGAGGAATTGATTATTAGACGGTGTAAATCAAATACGGCTCGCTTTATGAGCAACAAGACGAGAGATACAGATCTGACGTCTGACGAGCAATTCCGCCTGGCAAAATCGAAGCAAGACTTTTGAACTCGAGAAAGATGGATGATGCTGTTGACAGCGTGTTTAGAGCACTGCGCCCACTTGAGCTAGGTTGTATCTGGGAAACAGCTTGTCGAGGAGGATCGACGGATAGGAGCAACTTTCTTTTCATAGGTACCTTCCAGGTTTCTGGGCCTTACGAACCGGGTTTCATGGGTCTGTGCATCAGGGCATTTTTTCGGCTCTAGCGAGTTCTTTTTTTGCTTATATACTTTGAAAGTTACGATTATTACTTTTAAAGTTTGCAAGTACCGTTAATAAATATTACTTAATATTTCGGCTTTAAGTTTCATTTTAGATAAATTATATACGCATTTATTAAACCTTTATTACTCGAGAATTTATTCACTATTTTCTTCGAAAACATCCCGATCGCATAGACCCGTGAAACCCAGCTCGTTACGAGCCTGGGATCATAAGTCTGTGTTTTCCAGGCATTTTTCGGGGCATTTTTAAGCGACGAAAACTAAACTCGACGACTTTACTTTAAAAGTATAAAATACGCACAAATCAGAATTATTTGAACTTATATTATGATATTTATAAAAAGCTATAGTGAGTTTATAAAGCAAATTTGAGTTAATTTAGTTTCGTGATTAAAAATCGAAATTTAGTTTCAGCGCTCATTTATTAGCGAGAAGGCCCGAAGAGCCCTGTAAAACACAGACTTATGATCCCAGGCTCGTTAGGCTTGTTCCTGCTCAGCGGCTCAGGGGGTGGTATCACACGAAGTCACCAATCATTGAGCCTTGTTCACAATTTCGAGCCAATCATACATGCCTCAAGGGTTTGATAAAGACATGCGCCTCAGCCTTGCAGGCGAAGTGAACCACCCCGCGAGGCGCGCGACAATAAGCTGGGGTCGGAAAGGTTCATCTAAAGTCCAAATCGACCATCGGAAACACGAGAACCGACCTCCTGAAAGTCTTGGCGGGGTCTTAGCGGTTCTCGGCGTGGAATTCCAAAATTCATGAGGCATTTTTCTTTCCCAAACCAGCAAGAAGACCTTGAGATGAATATTTAACGGGTTTTTATTGTGGTCTGGGCGAATGCAGGTATTCCAAGAGAGCGTTTTTTCAGCCAGAAATCCTACTGATTAGAGTGGAAACCGAAGACGCACGAGATTTTGGCCCTCAACACCTGACACATCAGCCCTGCAAGATAGATGGACCCCAAGATCCAATTTAGATTGGTAGGATGATAAGGAATAGATTACTAATTGAAAGGCCCTTGATGAAGGGATTATGAGGTTGTCGGCCATGTAAGTTGTGATCCCGGACCAGAGGCATGGAAGGAGTCCTGAGAAGCAGGTCGGCTCCGTGATCATGGCCCTTGAGCATCTGGAAAGAAGTTCAACATATCCCAAATTGGATTTATCATGAAGCCTTGAGACCCTTCTACTTCGCTAGGCTCAAATGAGAACGGTATAGCAGCAGCCTCCGAATTTGTAGCGTCGACTTGGCCTTGCTTGTCCAATTCGTGCAGCTTTTGCAATATAATATTACCCTGAAGATACGGACCGTGAGTTGGATTAATCGCGACTTCCTTTATGAATATGGCAATCTCTTCCACTGTAGCCAGGAAACGACCGGTGTCTTGCACGACTGTGGGATACAACTTGCAGGCTTCGACACTGAACAAGCAGGAGAATGAGATCATGACGAAGCCAAAGTCACCAGTGTACCGAGCTCCATCTCGTTCCGCTGGTCCTGCAGTCAAGAGAAGCTCACAGAAATGATGGGCTGCTTGAACGCTGTTGTTGAGCCTGAATTGTTGATCCTGATCCATGTGTGGACGGCCGATGCTGAGACTTCGAATTACGTAGGTGCTTAAGCAGAACCGTGTGAAGCGGTAATGAAAATTCATCCCGACACCAAGTGGTTCTGAACATCATCAGAGCTAGAAAACATCAGAACAACTTTTGACGACTCACCGATATGAATAGCTGTTCCCCATTTCTGACTCCAATTGGTCAGAGCTTTGTCAATGGCTACGTCGAGAGTCCTCAATGCTTCTGAGTCCAGATGGCCCGCGGCATTCTCTGAGGGATCTGGAGGACACCACTATTCCGCAAGCCCTGGTGAGTGTGCATTGCTGATCTGGGAGAATCAGTATTTGCTTTACCTATAAATATCGACTGGGACGTGAGTTTGCCCAGCTTACTCGATCCCAAAGTATACATAGCTCGACTTCGGAAAGAATTTGACGCAGTCCAGAGCCGATTTCTATGTTCTCGAGGAGGGTGGGAGCGGTCCGTATCGTGGCGTCAATTCTGATGCTCGGAGGAGTTCCGGCAACTACAGAGAAATGATTGGACGTGTTAAAAAGCCAAAGCCAATACATATAAAGCTTGAAATCCAAGGTTGAGGAGATATTGGGTTTCTTAGTACGTATCAAGGTTCTCAGTCCTGCTATTGACCGATGAACACAGACATGGAGAGCGTGACTTTCCACGAAGGCTTTAATGGTTCGATGGGAGATATCCGAGAACTTTTCTTGTGTCGACGGCTCGTTGGTGACTGTGGTTCGATACGCGTAGAGCACTGACAGGGCTTGCAGTATGGTCCATTTTTCGTCTTCGGTCTGAGGACGGAAATTGCGATCATGTAAAATGGCGGAATTGGAAGGAAAAAGCTTGCTTCTCATTCGATCACCTCCGGGAACGTATTTTGCTGCAACATAGCATATACAAAGAGCTAATGTCCTCTTTTGAGAAATCACTTCCAATGTATTTCTTAAGTCATGAGGATCAGTGACGGGGATGAAGTGGAGCATTCGACCCCGGAAGCTGAGTTGCGAGATCAGCATTGCGAAAGAGATTCGAAGAAAATTGACTTACATATCAATGAGCTGAATCATGTCTCGCTCTGAGAGAGGATCGCTAGTTGAAATTGAAGTTTGACCATCCTGAACACTGCCTTGAGGTGGAGAGGTGTATGAGGTCTCGATTCTCCTTCGTTTCGGAGCACGTAGTCCGCCGGAATGTTCTGGCGTATGGTGTGCTTAGTCGAAGACAGTATTGTAAGGCGTCGTGGTGTATATCGAGGGCAAAGCCGATTCGTCCTTCTCCGTAAATGTTCCGTTTATGGGAAAGAAGTTTCGGGAGACGGCAGCTCCATAGCCTGCAGAAGTGGAGTTAGCAGCTTACTTGCAGCTCAGCAGAAACTGAATGAATGAGAGTGACGACAAATCGCAAAGTCAAACTTGGAAAATGAGCATGAGAGGAAATAGTGAAGAATAGGAATAAACCTTCATCCGTACGCCAGACTTGATTTGCGTGTCCATTTAGCGGTGCTGAGCCACCATACGAAGGATTACTATCTGTGACATTCCGCTGATGGCCAAGATTTTGATGACTGATATCTGGTCGAAACCCATTCGAGTTATCAGGGGCTTGAGTGCGGTCCGATTTCTGGACAATGCATTCCCGACCGGCTTTGGCGCAGCGCGCACATGGTGGGTTGTCGGAGCCCACGCATTTCATCTGCTAAGGTTAGTACTGTATGTCAATAGAGGATATATTAATGCCTTAAGCCGGCGGCAGCTCATGCAAGCCACTGAGGTAATGCCTGCAGCAGGACCGGCGCCCTCCATACTGATGTTACGATGTTGTCGGTCGATTCGAGGATGTCGCCGAGATGTCCGGCCCGAAGAAAGACAGCCAACGCGATGGCGCGTGACTGTCGTACGACGCGACTAAACGCGTCGCCCTCGTCTCTCCTCTCAAGTTCCGACTTGCTCCGAACTTCCAAAACCACATCGAACCCCATCCATTGCTCCCACCGTAATACGAACAATGGACGCCTTCGTCGCAAGAAAACGACCTGCATCTGCCATCGAAATCACCGACAAAAACCTTCCCATTCTCCCCTTCTCTCTTCACGAACCTTCCTCACCTCCTGCGATGAAAACCAAGATAGCTTTACGACCGACAAGCAATGGCTCAGAGAAAGCCCCTCGAAGAAGAAGGCTTCTGCTGGGGAAAAGTCCCGCGGGAGCTGGGTCGTTGCTCGTTGAACAAGAAGGACTTGGGGATGGGATCAAGGAATGCTTGGCTCTGGAGAAATATGAGGTGCGGAGAATGAGTTTCCGGATGAGAACATGCAAATTTCACGAGGGGAATATGGACACTAACTGCTCTGTGTGTCTGGCAGATGGATATGGACGTTCAATTCTTCATATCTTTGGCGACAAGGCCTCCAGATTTAACCAGCCGGTATGTTCTCTCGGCCTCCAATTGTTTCACCTAATTCTGATCATTCGCAGAATACGACGAGAATACCCAAGTCGTGGTGGTGGCAGAGCTCGGGAACAAAGATGCTGGCGAGTTATTCGGAGTCTCGAAAATCAAGAACGGGAATCGATTTACCACAGCTCATTTAGGGAGGATGTGCGCGGTATTATATCCCAAGAAGGTCGCAACAGCTTGGATATCCGTATGATTGTCTACGGAAGAATACGAGAGATCGCGGAAGGTATTGATTCGTTGAAGTCGACACCGAGACCACTCTGCCATTCCTATTCCCACCGAATCCTCCTCTCAACCCTCGCCCGGAGCCGGCTTGTTAATCGCAAGAATACGCTTATGTTCTCTTCAAGTCCACACCCCCCACGAGCCGAACACTGCGAGTGTTACAGGAATTGTTACGAGCCAGTACACCCAGAACTTAGGAGAGACAACTATGCTACCCCCAACCTCGGATTGGAAGAATGACCCCATGCTCAAGATTGCCTTTTTCATAATGGTCAGCTTCAATGTCACAAGTCTTGACGGCGGTGTGTAAATGGATCTTACCGCCACGGCTGTTCCGGGGAGAAAAGCCATGCTGAGAGCAGCAATGGTCTTCATGGCAGCGCTGTCTAATTGCGTGTATTCTGCGATCTGTTTCGATTGCTCGGATATTGATTTCATTGCTTTGCTGTCGTTTCTTGTGTCTTCTGCAATGCGATTGGAGCTCTCTGCCATCATTTTGGAGCTTTTGCTGTCTTCTCGTTGCATTATGTTGTAAAGCTAGCGCAGTTTTCAGTCGTCCTATTCTCGTGGTGACATCTATTTCAAAGCTGATTATACGTACCACTTGTAATTGCATGCTCAAGCGCTCTCTCATACGCGTTCTCACATCGATCTCACCGTTCACCGTTGTCACCCATGCAGCTACTAGGGCTTGAATGTCCTTATGGCTTCTTCGAATAGTGTCCATTCGAGAGTCTGTTACTATATCGGAGATCCTATCCAGTGCTTCCTGCAGATTTACAGCAGAGACGGCAACGAATCTTGTGAGGCTGTTGTTTATGACGTTGTGGTTCTCCACGATAAATTCATGGGCCTTGTTGATGTCCGACAAAAATGTCGGGTTTTTTGCTGGATCAGATACAGGTCTGACGACCCTCTTCATCTCATAAAACCCGTCATATAGATCATTGTTTTCATATGCCAAGCGTGTGACCCAGACTCTGAAAAATATGGTTGGCAGGAGAAGTGGGTGTGAGATGTCTGCCAACGCACCCTTCAGTGCTTTGATCATCCATTTGTTCAAATTGTCTGCATCATACACAAGGAGTGCAAGTGTAACTCCAGTCTTAGCATTGACCGAGATCGCCATGGTGCTGAATGCATCAGGACCGGGGCTTTGAAACACCATACCTAATTATCAATCAGATAGATATTTGGTATTTCAGATCTTCTACTTGCGTGTGTATTCGTCTTCCGATGTTGGATACGATATATAAAGAGGCGTATACATGTTTCTGCTGAGAAGGTATAAAGATTCAGGTAACAGGCCTAAAGTGTTTGACATGTGATCGAAAACGTCTCTTGCAAATGGGATCGTTCGGTTTCCCATCTCATTCGATATTGGCCATTCATGGTAGCTTATTCAATTACAATCATCTACTTTTATTCGAAGGAGATGGTGAGGGGAGTAGTGACCGGTGTATACTAACAGAAGGCGGAGATGGCATGTCTCTAGATCGTTACGTTGTGGTTCATATGGCCCCTACCGGGCGGTATCAGCAAAAACCCAGTTATAGGAATCCTCAAATGATGTACGGTCTGATCAACCCATGATGTTACTTCATTCGGCGTCAATTCAGACTCCCGTAAAATTGGACTGTTGCTCTGATCACGCCCGTCAAATACTGAGCAGTTCACCGAAATCGTTGAGCGTACTGCTGACCATATCTCCAAAACTTTGCAATTACGAGGCTGAAATTTTAGCTCGGATTCAGTTACGCTGTCTCTAAAGTACGAGCGTAGCGACGACATCGTGAAGAATTGGGATGGCCAGTTCGTAGCCTATTCCACTCGGCAATCTATATCTATCAACTCGAAGTTTGAATCAAGTTAATCAGGAGGTTGCGACGCTATAAGATATTGTCTCGGTCTCCCATTGCTTAGCTGAGTCTGCCCGAGAATAAACCTTGTGGCGCAGGCTTTGAGTAATCCAAGCCAAAAGGCGCCACATATTCCTTAGGCTTTCCGACCTCCGCCCCTTCAGCCCGCCAAAAACGCCCATACCTCTCACCTCCAAAACTTCGATATTGTATCAAAATAGAATCCTACGACATGACCTCTCTTGAACGAAGCTCGCCGCTCAGGACGCAGTCAGCCATTCAGAAGCGAACATTCCAGCCACACGGGCGCAATGCAAAGGCGGATATTGCGGCTTGTCAGCATTGCTGGGGGATTGAAAATGTTGACAATCTATGACTCTGTGACGGAAGAGATGTCTTCGAATTCATTATCCTGCTTCATGATGTTTCGCCTAAAATCCGCCTTGCGATTCTCGGTCTTTGCACTCAGTTCCTTCGCCTCGTCGGATGTTGGAGAGCCTCGCGAAGGGAAGAACTAGAAGATCATTTGTCAGCTTGGGTGCTTCCGAGGTCCGGTCCTCCGCCTTTGATGCCCGGCTATCGCTGTGCGGAGGTACCAAATGACGGAATCATTATCGAATTTCTTCATCTAAAACACCGCCATAGACCGCATGCCATCAAGTGCCATTGACGAAATTGCAGAAGCTCATTCGTTGGGTGACCTCTTTCTCCCCGCTTGCAGAGAGAGGGGCAGCATTGCGATTGCACTTCCAATCTTGCACAATTCTCGATTTGATCTGACAACTTGTCTCCATATATTGTACTTGTCGGCCACCATCTTACGCAAGCACCAGCAATAATTCTCGGCATTAGCTTTCTCACGGCCACTTCGTGCTACACTCGAATAGAGGAACAACTTCGAGCATAATTGGAATCGAAACCATTCATCATGGTCAAGTCGGGAGATAAGCTCACTGGCAAGAAGGTCGTGGTTGTAGGCGGAACGTCGGGGTAAGAATCCCCAGCTCTCGATTGCTGTCCACGGCTCACGTGACAACAGCATCGGATTCGGGGCCGCACAAGCATTCCTCGATGCGGGCGCCATTGTGACCGTGATATCTTCCAATGAAGATCGTGTCAAAGATGCAGTGAAACGCTTGAACTCGCCCAAGGTCAGCGGTGCTGTTGGAGATGTCCGCAGCGAAGATGCTTTCGTTGAAGTGCTGAAATCTCTCGCGCCTATTGACCATCTCGTCTTCTCGGGCGTGGACATCATTATCCGAGGGAACCTCGAGGATCTAGATCTCGATCATGCGAAGCACCTCTTCGGCGTGAAATTCTGGGGTGCAGTGGTGATTGGCAAAGGTCCGTATCTCTCCACCCGATGCCCCAGAAATCCTGCTAAAAATTCGATTATAGCTGCGAAGAAGTTTAACCTCATCAGTCCAGGAGGTTCACTAACTCTCACTTCCGGTGGTGCGGCATACAAGCCAGGGAAAGGGGCTGCGACAGGTGGTGCCTTGAACGCTGGAGTCATCACTCTCACCAAAGGCCTCGCTGCCGACCTGGCTGAGAAGAAGATCAGAGTCAATGTTGTTGTTCCAGGTCTGGTCAAGACTGAACTATGGGACAAGTTAGGAAAGAGCAAGGAAGATCAGAAGAAGCAGTTTGAGGAGACGAAGTTGCCGGTGGGGTTTGTGGCCACGCCAGATGATATTGCGGAGGCGTATTTGTACTTGGCAAAAGCAGATTATGCAACTGGAACGAGTGTGCAGATAGGTGAGTGATGTTGGAGTTCTGTGAATGGTTCATTGCTAATGCGCATATAGATGGTGGAGCTTTGATCTAGACAGTTTGCGCGCTTGTGCGTCTCGAGTGCCCAATTAACGAAAGTCGCATATGCTCGCAAATGCTTAGCTCTAGCCTTTTGAGGTCAACCTGTGCAATGAAGACCAATATGGATGGTATATTTGTCCATCGTTGTGCAATTTTTGAGTGTTTTCAGCGTAGCATTCTGCTGACACAACTAGAAATTCCATTCGACGGGAGGGTAGCGACCTTGAAAATAGCCTATTTGATATATATTGGGAGTCTTCCACTCGGTGGCTCCAGACCAGGAACATTGATCTGAAAGGTATTGAAGTACTATGGAACAGCTTACTTCCACGTCTTTACCTGAGTACATACAACAGGAACCCGAGACCGATCGACCGATCAGGCACAAACTCAAATGTAACGTCCTCGGGGCATTCTCAGACTCAGTTCTCACTTGCGCATCTCGCCAGCTCACGCCACCAATTCACTGAGCAGCCCACACCAGGAGCTTTCATCGAAGGCGACAGTGACGTTGAAGCGAGCAGTCTCTAAGCTGCATGTGCGCAATGGCATGAAGTACGATGACGGCAGATTTGCCCAAGAACGACTTGTGGGGTCACAGCACGATGCATGCGTTCGCTAAGACCATGCTTCAGAGGGGAGATCTCAGTCCGTGCCCTGTGCACGTTCCGGCCCAACGTGCCGACAGCAAGATCTTTAACCCCCAAAACTAAGACGAGATCTTATTTCTTTCCAATACCATTCATCTTCCCTTGTGGGTTTTCGTCCAGTAGTACTTGCTCAGGCGTCACTACAACAGTCGCCTCTCCTCCACTACCTTATGATCGAATCACATAAACGTTGCTTGGTAGCTTGTCCGGTTTAGTGAAATGTGTCAAAAAGATCTCCCGCCGTGTGTTTGGGTGGCTGCTACCTGACAGAAATACAAAGCGTACCTCACAGTATGCCTTTTCGCCTTTCTGGCTACCGCGAACGCGATCAAGTTCACCATTGCAGCTCCTCAATTGGATCACGAGTTTCACACAACCGCTCTAGAAATCAAGATCCTGACCGCATTTAATGTCCTTGCTCTGGGCGTAGGAAATCTACTCTGGGTTCCCCTCAACCGCATTACAGGGAAACGACCGATCTTCCTCCTCGCTTTGCCAATCTTGGTAGCAGCCAACGTATGGTCGTCGCAAACCCACCACTATGAACAGCTTCTAGCGGCATCAGTACTTTCGGGTTTCGGATCATCGGCAGCAGCAGGTCCCGTGCCTGCAGTGGTTGCGGATTTATTCTACGTTCATGAGTGAGCGACGGCGATAATGCAGTTCAATATCTCACTTTCCAGCGGGCTCTTTCTTGGCTCCCTGGTTGATGCACCTGTGGTTCAGTACTTCTCATGGAGAATGAATTGCTACTGGATTGCCATTGCAGCTGGCGTAATATGGCTTCTGGCAATATACACAGTTCAAGAGACTAGCTACTATGATCGATACATATTCAAGCCTATTCATGGGCACGGGGCCAAGAAGAATCACCGGTAAAGAATGGATGCCACGAATGGGTGGAACACAGATTTGTCTTTGTATTTGGGAGCTGGACGGCGGTCAAAGGCTGAGGATAGGTCTGTAGGGGTGTTGAAAGACATGCTTTCGTTTAGTTGGGTGAGTGGTTGAGTTGGGGGCGGTTGTGATTAATTTCTTGGGTTCAAAGGTTTGGATACTTGGAATAAGTAGAGTAGCTTGAATGAAGCCTGGCTAGAGATGTTGAGAAAAATGAGACACTGAGTTCTGGTGTTGCCATATACTTTTATTGAGAAGCTGTTTTGGATAATGGTGCTGTTTACAACAAAGGTCTTGCGGATTTTTGCTCTTTAGTGGTCTAAGAAGTCACGATACTTTGACAGACAAAGACGAGGAATTAAGGCAATAAGGTGGGCCCCCCCCTAGTGGGCCACCCCCTGCAGTGGTCCGCTTTTTACACCAAAAACCACGATTTTTAAATACTTTTAATTCCACCAAAAATTAATAAAATATTATAAAACTTAAAATTTGAATACTTTATATAAAACGAAATAAAGTTACTAATTTTATTTTTAATTTTTAATTTTATATATTAAATAATTAAAGTTCGAAATTTTTATATATTAAATTTACATTTTATAACTTTTTATATATATATATTTAAATATTAAAATTTTTAATAAAGTTTATTCTTTATTTTATATATAAAAAGATTATAAAAAGAACTAATAATAAATATTAGAGAAAGAAAAAATTATATAATAAAAAAAAAAAATACTTATAAAATAATAAGGAAATATTCATATTATTATATAACTTTTCCTGTCTCTAATATTTATTATTAGTTCTTTTTATAATCTTTTTATATATAAAATAAAGAATAAACTTTATTAAAAATTTTAATATTTAAATATATATATATAAAAAGTTATAAAATGTAAATTTAATATATAAAAATTTCGAACTTTAATTATTTAATATATAAAATTAAAAATTAAAAATAAAATTAGTAACTTTATTTCGTTTTATATAAAGTATTCAAATTTTAAGTTTTATAATATTTTATTAATTTTTGGTGGAATTAAAAGTATTTAAAAATCGTGGTTTTTGGTGTAAAAAGCGGACCACTGCAGGGGGTGGCCCACTAGGGGGGGGCCCACCTTAATGGGGCAATTGATTGGCGACTACTCGTTCCATTGGATGTCTACAAATGCCTAGATTCCGCTTCCTAAAAAGGTATTATGTCCAGCTTTCAAACTCCACGTCCCCTTTCTCTCCCGTCGGGTCCCCCAAAAATCACAAATATAACCAACAATCTCCTCCGGCGCAGTATCACAGATATTATGCGCGCCCTCCACACTCCTCCACTCAACCTTAGCTTCCGCTTCCACCAAAAGCTCCTCAACATCAGGTTTCAACTCTTCAGGAACAATGATAGGATCTTGAGTCGCTGTCACGATCAAGATAGTTCGTTTCTGCTGCCCAAGACGTTTCCATGCAGCGTGTTGTTTGGCAGCCGGTGCGTAAAGAGCATTTGAGATGAAAGAGCGGATGAAGCCTTCGTGGGTTTTAACGTTCCAGTGGACGGCTGAGAGGGCAGAGATGTGGGGGTATTTCAAGGAAGCCATGGCGAGTTTTGGTGGGCTGAAGGGGGGTTTAGCACGTGATACAGCAGAGAAGAGAGGAGTACGGAAGATGCAGGATGGACTTACGCAGCGACCTCTGAGATAGCGTTCTCTTTTCCGTTCTCTTTTGGGAACAAAGGAGTCTGTAATCGTTTCTTGAGAAGCGGCACAAGCCATGGTTCCGGAACGATCTCAAAGACCTGCTTCATATATTTCTGGGCTCCAATGCGGCTTTCTCGGATGAGACTCGTTGGACACAGTAATACCAAATCCTTCACCAGATGCGGGAAGTAGCTAGTAAAAGTCATAGAAATTCCACCTCCAAGAGAATACCCGATGAGACTGAAGCCGCCGTCTGGTCCGCCGGTCCAAGAAAGGTGCGAAGAGGTGATAGCGATCAGGATTTGCGATGCGTAAAGGCGTTCGTCGTGTGGAAGATCGGCGGGACTGTCGCTGTAACCTCTTCCCCAGCCGTCGAAAAGCATTACACGACATCCCTTCTCGACGAGGCCACGGGCGATGGCACCGAGTGCTAGAGATGGTGGGGTGATTCCGTGAATCAGCAAGACTTTCCTTCCGTCTTCTGGACCCCACTCATAGACTCTTGTCGTCCCATACTGTGATGGAATCAGTAGAATGCAATCAAAGCGACCATTTGGTGCGTACTGGACTGTCGACATCTCTCGCACCAGGCAGGGCGTCCGGAGGATAAGGCAGCAAGGCTTTCTCGGCATCGGTGAGCTTGGGGAGAAGCGTAGTCGCTGGACCCTTGATTATTTTGACCTTTTTCTCTCGAAATAAACGACGCGGAACCGTGATGGCAG
The DNA here is from genome assembly GCA_014904845.1 of Acephala macrosclerotiorum. NCBI lineage: Eukaryota > Fungi > Ascomycota > Leotiomycetes > Helotiales > Mollisiaceae > Acephala > Acephala macrosclerotiorum. The sequence goes on from MU119232.1 coordinate 310,679, forward strand.
CAATAGTGGCGAGGACAGTGGCGCCGACGAGAAAAGATGTGCTCATTGTTGGGGGGTGCTGGCGAAAGATGCCTGATACGGAATCCGAAATGCTCGCCATGGCTTGAAGCTGATTACGATGGTTCAAAGGTACTTGCTTCGCCAGAAGCAAAAAAAGAAAGAAGGAAAGTTAGAAGTACTGTTGATAGATTGGTTCTGCGGAGGAACAGTTGTTATGTTGAGTCCCATACGACCAAAGCAATGTCGGTCGGAACGGCTTTCAAAAGTTGCGATCTCAGCCCCACTGTGTCAGCTTGCCGGGGCGTAATTCTCCGACTCTGTTGTCTGTTGCGGAATTCAATTCATCGAAAAGTTCAATAGAGCGCTGGACGGTGGCTTTCGACGGAATATCAAAAAGATAAAGAGGAAGGATGGCTTTGTTTTGCGGTTGAGGTCCTTTTTAAGCGACTGCCACTAGGCTTTTGGCGTAGACCCCTATTCCTCCCTTTTCGTGAAGTATTCTAAAGCTAGCACTACAAGTCGAAGATTTTGGATAATACTATGAACAGGATCTTTTACGCTAGTGCGGCTCAAGACTCTAGCCAAGACCAAACGAGCCTCTTTACGAATCGCGATCTCACGTGACAGCGCCTAAAATAGACCTTGGCGGGTCGGTGAAATTTGTCTCCGTCCCAGCATCAGAAACTCTGCATCTCTCCTTGTCCATCTCTTGCAAAGCCACCACAACATGAGCGATGACTATCTCGTCGAATTTCGAAAGCTTCGAGATGAGTTTCGAAAGGCACAAGATGGCGGATGTGCGAATGTTGACAAGTCATTAAACATGGCCGCGTTTGAGGGTAGCCGGCCAACTCCAGGCAGTGATGAAAACTCCCCTCCAGAGCTACTCCCAAGTATCTTGATGACCAAGTCCTCCAATGAGTCATCGAACTCTCCTCCAGAAGACGACTTTGCGCCGTTTGCGGGAGTAGAGTCCAACGATATTAGGAACGCATTCGCGAGAGCTGCATTTGCTTTGGGAACCTCTGCACGTGAAGCAGAAGCAGCCCCTCGTCTCGCTGAAACCCCGGCAAGTGAGGTGTATCCCGAGCATAGGCCCAGAAAAGGCCATAAGAAGTCTCGAGGAGGATGCTTCAACTGCAAGAAACGAAAAATCAAGGTATGGCAATATCCACACGTGACACATGCAGCGCGTCTAATTAGATATAGTGTCAAGAGAACCAACCTGCATGCCACAACTGTACTCGAAAAAAGCTCAGATGCGAGTATCCTGCTCCAAAGACTCTTTCAGCCCTGAGATCCTCTTTCCTCTACTCGCCGAATCCAGTCACTTCAGTCAACCTTCAAAGCACACCCACCGTCTTTACTCTGACTGACATGCGGCTTTTCCATCACTATCTCCTCGATGCCTATCCTCATCTACCCGTTGGAAATGACTCGGCGTGGCTGTCTCAAGTCCCCCTAATTGCCCATCACGTGAGTTCACCTCTCTTCAATGACTTACAACTCTTTGCTGACACATTCAAAGAACCAATATTTGATGCACGCAATTCTCGGCGTAGCTGCTTCGCACCTTGAACTCATCACCGGAGACGATCTCAGCTCTGTTGCTTTGCATCATCGAGTCCGAGCAATCCAAGGGTCCAGTGAAGCGTTGACGAAGAAGAATCGATCAGGTAGCGACGGAGATGCCCTTTTGGCCGCCTGCTATCTGCTGACCTTCCAATCTTCATACATGAAGGAAGGCATACCAGAGTTTTTCCAATTTGTCCGTGGCTGCTCTCTTGTTAGCAACCAACTCCGGGACGAAAAGTTGCCCATGGCGTTCTTCCTCACGGTGCAGGATCACTTCCAATTCATGGAGGGTAGATTGACGAATCTCCCTATCATCAATTCGGAATTGCTGGATGGTGCGGACAGGTCTCTGAGTGCTCTGCCACCAATATTAGAGTTACCTGTACACTTCACATTCCACGAACGCTTGCTGGAAACCATCGCCGCGGTCAGGGTATCATCGCTACAAGGTAATGAAACAGGATTCAATCCGCACAGGAACTATGCTGACCTATATCTCAGGCTATTTCAAATTCATCAAGATCTACCAAGCCATCAACCTACTTGATAACCAGTCATTTATGGACTTCTCTGACCCTGAAAATACGGTCTCGCGAATTCTCGTGGCACATTTCTTTGCGATACAACTGTTGTTGCTCCCCATCTTGGATAGAGAGTGGGCTGGCAGAACAAAGACAACACCATGTCGGATGAATCTTGATTGGGTTGCCAGGATCAACGAAGGCCTTCCGGCCAACGTGAGACACTACGCTGATTGGCCTACGGCAGTGGCCGACGCAGTCTTTGAAGAGTTAAGTGGGGTTCACTCTACCATCCCGAGAATTTCGATCTTAAGGGTGAAGGAAGGACACAGCAAAGGCCTCGTCCTTGGGTGGAATCTGAAACGGTCATCAAGCCAGCGACCTACGATCTGAGCTCGGAACATCTTTTATTGAAGCAAACTATCTATACAACAATCTGGGTCCTCAAGGACGACTCCTCGTCATCTCCTTACGATCTATCGAAACAGGCTCAATTAACCTCACCAAACATGACGCCAATCAAGAGACTTGACCCTCAAACTTATATCTCTACTTCATACCATAGTCGTACCACTACTGTCGAGAGGAATCTCTGCAGTCTTGTCACCCTTCCTCCCGCCGCCGAAGTACTCTGCAGGATGCCAGAGGCAGAATATCGAAATTGCAGGCAACATGGGCACCGATTCGAAAACATAAAACATCCACTCATGCGTGAATGGATACCCGAAGATGCCAAGCGCAAACTCGATCAACCGATAGATCGAACGAATCTGCTCACTAGCATCAGCTTCCGCTCTGCTACTTTCTATATTTGGTACTTACGATGATCAAGATCGATGAGATATACACTGCCTTCAACACCTTCCTCCACCCATTCCCGGCATCATTCCTAATGCCTCCCGCTCTCGTCAATAAATGAAATCTCCCCACAATCGCCAAGAAGAACCCGAATGTCGCTACCTGTATCGCCAACCCCGCAATCAAGATGTCCTCTCCGATCTTCAGTGTTTGTCCATCCCAGTTCTGCGAGCTCGCGATGCCAGTGCCTGAGACTTGGATGAGGAAGGACACAATATCGCAGGTAACGAAGATTCTAGTGAGAATGCGGACTGGAATGCGATGCATGTGTGTGATCTCGGATGGGAGAACTTTGAGGCAGAGGCGGGAGATGAGGAGGTAATTTCCTGCACCGACGAAGAGGGGTGCGATTATGATGAGGCTGGATTGAACGGCGTATGGAGGCTATGCGAATGGTTAGCACAAATGAATCGATACTCAACATTGGAATTGCAGATCTAATTCTAGAACGAAGGAGATAGACATACAATCGAAGACAAGTTCTTGACGGACACGGCACGCACGATGTATCCTGCAACCTCAAGACAAGCGCCGACAAAGACAGCGACAAAGTACCAGGACTTGTACTTCAAAGTTGTCTGCCAGAATTGCATCGTCGTGGGAATGAGGTAAAGGAGAGCAAAGACGATCGAGAGTGCAAAATTTGGGCTGTAAAGCCAGATAGAATCGTTATTGGAGTTTGAGTCTTTCGTCATTGCTGTTTTATTTCTGCTGTTCTTCGAGGATTGGTAGTATGATGGATGTTCTTCGAGACTGTATCTTTGACATGTCTCTCACTTCATCGAAATTTCAGCTCGATATATATCCACCCCCATCTCGCATTCATCCCTATCACAGCCTCAAAATCCGAAGCTCAGCCATGCGCCTATTTTGCATCTGCCCCTTTCCCTCGCCTCTACCGCTCAATACCATCAAGCCTCAACCAGATCACCAGTTTCCATCAAGGCATCAAGACAAGGATCTTCGTGTCAGGATTTTGGCAGCTGGTGATTGGCGCATCAAGCGAATCTGCGCATTCCTCGGATTCATAATTTGACGTTGAGCGTGGCGATCTTGGCAAGCGGGATATGGATAAGCATCGGGGGAACTTGGGTGTGTAAGCAAGGCTGCTGTTGGAGAGATGTACCTGCGGGTTGTCGAAGTCTAGTCGTGGACTGGAGACAGAGGTTCATAATTGGGTGGACTTCTTGGTGGCCTAATATGGGACAACACTGCGAGAGCATCGTGTTCTCGCCGGTTAATTGGACATTTCGATTTCTTATCAGAGCCACTTCTTCGTGTAATGGTTTGGGACATCGTTGTGGGGCTTGCATTGTCTTTGTTTGTTGATGAAGCCCTTCAGCGCAGTCTTAGCTACACAGTGTCCGAGTCTAAAGAGAAACTTTTGCTCCTAACAATTAATCGCCTCTACTTTTAATTGGATTTGGATTTCTCGTCGTTTGCATGTACCACACAGTGTGGGACATTACGCTCGGGTCTTGAAGTATTTCTCAATTGTCGAAGTCTGTCCTTTGACCTCACTGCTTTCCTTGGTATTTGAAAGAACGGCAACTGAGCTCGGATCATATCTCTTGCTTCTGAGAAGTTCTCATATCTCAGGTTTTGATGGATTCGGTTTTCTAGGTTTTGATTGACCTTAACATGCTGGTACTTTCGCCGCTGAGGTCCCCAGTTCAAGATCAGTTTCATTTGCTCGCCGTGTTTCATCCGTACTTCTTCTATTAATTTATTGGCTCATGTGCTAACGAAAGGATTCACTCCCGAGTCACCGATATGTCTCAGAGTCGCATCACGTGCTTAATGAGTTTTTGGCCACATCATAGTCATAACATATTAGAAGGATCAAGATAGTTCAAGGGGGAGAGCGGCAAGCCGTAAGAAAGTTCATTCATCTCGGTATCCCATCCCACCCGAACTCCCCAGTATTCTCCCCACCCCGCTCAGTACTCCCAACCCCGTGCAGCATCGTACTCCTCCCTCTTGCAGAGTTGTCCAGGCCTCTTGCCCGGAACAACCATCCCCTCCTTCACTCGGAATCTCCCACCATCTCCGTTGTCAATCCCCTTCCCCTTTCTTCCACCGTGCTTCCACTTCTTGACTGCCGCCTGCCGTCCGAAACCACGCTTCCTCTCCCGGTACATCTTCTCCTTCCTCTCCTTCTCCCTCTTCTCCCGCTTCAACGCCGCCAGTCTCTGTGCTTCGTTGGTTGGTACGGCCAACCACTCCCTCAAGAGCGTGCTGAAGTAGGGCACGAAGCCCGGTCGGACATCGAGATTGGCTGGGATCGGTGGGATAGTGTGGCCGCGGCGAGTTGGTGGTGGGAGAGGGCCGACGATAAGGTCAGTTGGGACTTCGTCGGGGATTCCGGCATCGATGTGGGCGGAGATAATGTTGGAGGTCCATGACCGAGTGGAGCGGGGCTCGAAGGTGGCAGTGGTGGTTGACATGGCGTCTGGTGAGATGGGGGTGACCCAAATCGTGTGGTGGGATGATGTGTGGTATGTGGTGTGTGGTATGTGAATTGACAGTAGTGTGAGAAGGTTGACAGTGGTATCTAACGTCCAGCGTTTGAAAATGTGATGATGTCGAAGGAGGAAGGTTCGAAATCTGGTGAGAAACCTGCATATTTTATACTCGTCGAAGGGTTGGGAATCGGAGGCGGCGGAGGATTCGACAATTGACAACAGTTGAGCAGCGTTAACAATACCTAAGTTTTTCCTGGCATTGTGTTGAGTGAGATGGAAGTTAGTTTGGGTTGCTGAGAGGGACAATCGTAGCTAAGCGAGGCAAATTTCTTTCACGAAAACGCTCCAAATAATTACACAACATTCTGAGGAGATGGCCAATAGGCACAGAGTGGCATATATCGGGAAAGGAACGATTGGAATTGATTTGGATGTGCTCTTGAATGTCGGATATGCTGCTGAAGGGTGCTTGGGGACAGACAAGTTGGTGTTCAAACATGCTGTGATCGTACTCTCGCTTCCTTGAACATTTTACATTCAAATACGGGATAATATTCGAACTTTTGAATTCAGTACTTCTGCTCACGGAAATTTCCAAATCCCTTTCGGTGTTCCTATAAAGATTCCACCGAAGTTCCCAGGTGGAGCTCGTTGAAATGCCGGCTTCAATGACGAAAGGACCCCTCTCAGTGTAAATTTCAATCAGATCACGTACAATCGAATTACTACATGTATATCAACTTAATTCAGAGCCATTCTAGTCATTCTTATGTTGCTGAGTGCGTTCAGGAGACCGATTGTGATTAAAAGCCCCAGGTCACGTGTTTTCACTCTGCTTCTGACGGACTTCAACTCAACGCCTCTGTGCACCCCAAATTGAGAGGAACAGCCCATGCAAACGTCATGAGAGAAAATGTCAGGTTGCACAGCCCCCATAAGCCATTATTCTCAACAACAAACGTTCGCTGCCACAGAATTTTCGCTACTATTGTGAGAATTCGCTTCGCTCGCTTAACCCCTATTGTTCTCAAATCTTCACAATAGTAAAGGGGAAGATCTTGGCAAGGCTGAGGTGCTGGATCGGGAAAGACACGACCACGATAGCCAATACTCATCATTGCTCGATATCTTGAGGGCATTTCTAGCACGAATGTCCAGACGGGAATGCGAGACCTACAGCACCGAGGACCATGAGCTGAGCATCGTGCACACCTAGTGGAATGAGTATATTCACTAGCAGAAGAAGCTGCCCCGAGCGTTGCTTGTCGAGCCACTGCAATGAAAGCGGGCTGAATTGACCCAGAAGGTCGGAGCAGAAGATGGCACCCCAATTTTGAAGAGCACGAATGTGACACAACGAGTGAGAAGCGAGGTATGCATTACGAGCCTGAGAAGGAGTTCGTGAATGATCAAACGCAGCACCTCTTCTTTATGTTGAAACTGTGAGTTTCTGAGGGAAGGAATGCTCTGCACTGGGCCTAATTAGGCTAGTCACCGCGTGACTAGCAGAGGGATAAACTCTTCGTAGCTAGACTCTAATCTTTCCACCTTTCCGCCATGCTTAATGGACCACCTAGACCTTGACAAAGTCCTACTTTCAATAATTTACCCATTTTAACATCTTCGGGAAAACAACGGTCTTCAGATTTTAACTCGATTGCCATTTCACACGAATCCTCACCCAACCATTAAAAAGATGCACCCATCGCGCAAACTTTTCATACAGAGGCATTTACTCTTTCAACCGGGTACCACTTCATTCTTGGAAAGGTACATTATTCGCCAGAGTTGAAGAATGGGACTGTTTTGATGACTTATTCTGGATTACCGTTTGTGATAAGGGTGGCGGATGAGGGGACGACATATGTTAATTCAGCGAAGGTGTTGGCGACTGATTACTTACTTCAAAATAGCGTAATGCATGTAATTGATGAGTAAGTCTCTACATATCTCCTGTTATTTGAGAAGAGGTTGGAGCCGCGGTAACCTTTATATTATGCTAGCTATTGGCGATATAGATAATATAATTAAACTCCTAACCCTAAGGACTCGAATCTTATTGACTATATTAGGTGCACGCGCCTTAGAAATATTAGATAGTTGTCCGAAATCCAAATTCTAACACTGTCCGCGCTCTTCTAGTATTTCCTGTTACTAAAACCCGGTCACTCTTTTATATGGCTTAGGGGCAACGTTTGAGTTAGCAGCAGTATATTGTTCTATTCTTATCATTCATCGTATTGTTGCAGAAACTCCAATGCAGCACTCAGTTCGCTCTTGATTATCTTTACATGCTCAGCACTCCTCGGCTTGATCTGCACCTCAAACGGCAACGGCGCTTGCAGGATCCCAGGATTGTATGCCAACGGATCCAAATGGCGGACCTCCCCAGTTGTTGCATCAATTGGCTCCGCGAACTCAAATGCCCAAAGAAGCTTCGCAGCAATGCGCCACATGTTGCGCTCAGCGAGATGGATGCCAGGGCAAATCCGCCGCCCAGCGCCGTAGTTGTAGTGGTCTCTGTTGGCCCAGTCTGCGTTCCCGGCGTAGTCGTTTGCAAGTTTTTCATGCCCGAGATAGCGACCGGGATTGAAGGATTTGGAGTCGGGGTAGATACTGTCGCTGTGGTGGAGGGCCCAGGTTGGGATGAAGAGGGTGGTATCTTTAGGGATGAACATGCCTTCGTAGATATCATCTGTGTCAACGCAGGTCAGTGGGGTTGAACTGCAAAGAGACGTGGGAATACGAACCTTCTCGGACTCGGTGGGGCAATGCCGTCACAGCACTGCGAGGGATTAGAATAAATTGGTACGAATCGTGGGAAACCTACACAGGACGCCATCTCATGCCTTCCTTGATGATGCAATTAACGTAGGGTATTTGCGCAAAGTCAGACCAGACTGGTGATCGCTCAGTTCCGCAAACAGCGTCGATCTCAGCACGCGCTCTCTTCTGTACGTCTGGATACAGCGCAAAAGCCAGTATCAAGGTCAGAAGTTGCGCTGCTGTCGTGTCGGCGCCCCCTTCGATGAGTTCACCCATCAAGTTATTGAAACCATGCTGCGACAACGGCCACCCTGACTTCTCATATTGATCCAGGAGATTATCGATGATGCAATTTCTGCGCACACCTGTTGCTCTCCGTGCCTCAACCCGCTGCCGAGCTGTCGTCCAGACTGAATCCATGGTTTTCCCAGCATCGATAGCTCGGCGCTTCCAGAATGCTGACCATGCAGGCAGGTATTGGAGGAATGGGAACTCGTCGATGGGTGGATTCGCGCCTGGTTCCATTGCAGCCGTCCACTGCACCCCATTAGCATTATATTTCCAGGTTGTAAAACAACATTGAGAAATGTACCTTTCCCATCACATCGTATACGCCCTGCAAAGATTTAGTTGGTATCTTCATATATAGGATGGGAACAGTCCGCGTACGTATGCCCAGAACGATTCAAATGTGGCCGCCCGATATCCGTATGTCAGCGATGAGGCCACTGAAGCAGTGTATCGTCGGATGTGATCATAGAATCCTTCGGGGGAATCCAGGAGATTGTTCATAAGAACAGTTGCTCTATTGTATGTCCTTTAGTTTCACTGATATTTGTTTTAAAAAGCTTGGCTTACTCTGCTTCTTGGACTTTAAAATGCTTTTGGTCCAATTGGTTTGGTGAGAAGTTGTGGGAGATGATCTTGCGCTTCTCTCGCCAGATTGGTGTCATCTGCTCAAGTGCAAGATGATCCCCTTTTGTGAGCAGTTTACCAACATAACTTCCAGGTCGGTCAGAGTATATAGATCCTTTCTCAACCAGGAGCTTATGAATTGCTTTTCGATCGCAAAGAACAACGACGTTGGCTGATCCTAGTTTCAGAGTGAAGACAGAACCGTACTGTTTTGACCATTCGCGAAACCTGCGCAGCGATCAGTCAAAGCCAAGCCTGGCAAATCGATGCACTCTGGGCACTGTGACTAACTGCTTGTAGAGACCTGTGGATGGTATCTGATGTGCATTGCCAAGAATAGGAATGGTTGGTGGCCCAGGTGGCATTCGCGAGTCTCGCCTTCCAAGATTCAGGGCATAAAATAGTCCTAAAGCAGCAACCCCAAACAAGGCATACACGGTGATTGGGATGTCCATGTCGGATACCAGAAAGAAGAGAATCTTGAGCGGGGATGAGAGTGACGAGATTCTGAATTGAAAATAGAATATATGATATAGGGGAAAGAGATAGAAATTAAACCCAGTTTCATTTCATAGACAGATGTGGGGTAACTGGAAAAAAATGCGGAGAAGAGAGATACCCCGGACAATCACTCAAACTCGGACTAATTCGCGGTAACTCAATCCTTGAAATTGGATCGCACGCAAACTGTACGGATGAATTTCCAGTCATCTCGGGCAAACCATCATAATTCCGGTTTACTAATACTTGGTTCGTGACAAGGTCTTGCGATGCGGGGAGCTGATATTGCTGAAGGGGTATGTATGGTAGAAAATCTAAAAGAAGATTGATGCAGAAACTTCAGGATGCTTTCATTTTAAAACCAGTGGTGCTGACATAAGAACTCATGACCTTCATAACCCCTCTCGCCCTCTATTCAGCGATCTCTCTTCTTGTTCACTCATCTCCATCCCCACCCTTCACGGAGCGACTCCAAGAGTCAATCCTCCGTCGACCGCGAGGACTTGTCCTGTCATCCATTGTGACTCGGGAAGGCAGAGAAACAGAGCGACTCCAGCAATATCTCCTGCTTGTCCAATCCTCGGCCATGGTGTTGACTTTTGCATCAACGCGAGGATGTCTGCATCCTCAATATTCTGACGCGCCATACCCGTTGCAACAACGCCCGGAGCAACACAGTTGATATTGATTGAATCCTTTGCATGGTCTAGTGCCCCAGCGCGTGTCATGTGGTTGACGGATGCTTTGGTCGCTGAATATGCAACCTCGCCTGGAAACGCGACCACAGCGGCACACGACGAAATGTTGACAATGCGTCCTCGACTACCCCAGATCGGATCATATTCTTGCTTTAGGAACTGGCGGATGGCGAGGCGCATTGCTCTGGCTGTGCCAAGAGTGTTGATTGTAGACATTTTCGCCCAGAGCTCGTCGTCTTCGTTCGCGAAGTCTCGGAACGGCGCCCAATATCCAGCGCAATTGATCAGGATATCGAGGCGATGAAACTTGGATATTGTTCGAGAAAACGCGCCTTCGACCTCTGACACTGCTGAAATGTCGACTTTTTCGAAGACTGCTGTGCCACCGCTTTTCGTGATGAGATCTACTGTTGTGGTGGAAATATCGTTTTCGTAGCCAGAAGGATTGGCCTCCGCTCTCAAATCACAGCAGATGATTTTCACACCTTTCTCAGCAAGTCTCAAGGCGATTGCCCGACCCATCCCAGACGAAGCTCCAGTCACCAATGCGACTTTGTCCTTCAAGGGTTGGGAGGACATGATTTGGAAGGACAAAGTTGATAGCTCGAAGATGCGAAGTACGAAGATCTGTGAATGTGGATTTTTCCTGGTATGTCTAGCGGAGGTGGTCAGTTTGGTGACTTTCCAGAGCTCTCGTGGTCCCGTGGACGGATTGATTTAGAGAAATCTGTCCGTCGATGGCGGATACATTACCTTTACCAGGCAGGCCTTCCGTTGAGCACAGTTGAAATCGATATTCCGTGTTGCCAGTTCTTGTGCACGTAGCGAGCCATACCTACCAGCAACGTCAAATAGACGTTAATTCTTTTGCATCAACTTCCTCGTCGCATCCATTAATTATGGTCAAGGGAAAGGTTTTCACGGTTTCAGGAGCAGCATCTGGCATTGGTCAAGCTACGGCTATCAGACTTGCAGAGCTGGGAGCAAGAGCAATTGCTATCAGTGACATCAACTTGGTTGGACTCGAAGCAACGAAGGATACCTGTGCATTTTGCCAAACCCATGTAGAAGTTAGTTGCTGCTAAAATGTGGCAGGTACGAAACTCGGTGCGCAGGTCGCAACTCGTATTGTTGACGTCAGAAAAGCTGAAGAGGTGACAAGTTGGATCAAAGACACTGTCACTGAGTTTGGAAAGCTAGACGGTGCTGCCAATGTGGCAGGTGTTGCCGCTGCTGAAGACGGAGGTAGTACCGTGGAAACTATGGTATGCAATTCAGTCGTCTAATACGGTTGAATTTCCAGCTCATGATCTACTCGCCTCCAGGTCCAGAAGGATTGGGATTTCACTTTGGCTGTCAATCTTGGAGGTGTGCTGAATTGCATGCGAGCTCAACTCGCCTACATCACCAAGCCACGAGGATCAATTGTCAATGTTGCTAGCACCTCTGGACTTTTCGGAATGCCTGGGAACGCCGCGTACGCGACAAGCAAGTTTGGAGTCCTAGGTCTGACGGAATCGGCAGCTGGTGAGGTTGGATGGGAAGGAGTGCGTGTCAATGCAGTATTACCGTGGGTTTTACCATGCAAGTCCAGTGTCTTCTATGCTAATTTGAAAAGAGGCCCGATCGATACCGCCATCATCCGTAACGGCGAAGCAAAAGGATTATGGAATCAAAAGATGCTAGGAGATGAGACTCTACTGGGTAGAACTGGAAGAGCTGATGAGGTAGCCAACGTCATTTGCTTCCTGCTCAGTGAGGATGCCTCTTTTGTCACCGGAGGTAAGTGGCCTTTCCAAATTCTGTGCCAACGAAACTGATGTTGCAGCTCGCTGGACTGTTGATGGAGGTTATGCTGCAGCGAGGACGAGAAGACCGCCACCAAACCCTGCACTTTGACACATTTAGCAGGTAGACAATGTTATCATTGAATATATCCAATATCTTGTCTAATCGTGCCTCGCGAGACGATGCGTGATAGATTTCCACTTTCTTGTTAGCTACTACAATAAAAACCCTGTCTAGTTGCAAAATATCTACTTGTTCAAGCGATCTACCCAATTTTCTAAATTGTCAGGCGATCCATGCTATAGTGCAATAGTCTGCTCCTTTTCTGAACGATCCCCGGTATCGGTATCGGACCAATTCACGGATATTCTCTCGGCCCATCTAAGATAGTCGATATCCGCGAGATTCAAATGCCTGGATCATTGGTCAAACATTCACATTCTGTATCTTTCCCATACGCCGTTTATTATCCGCAAACTCATACAACCATGCCATCAGGACCACCCTTTTTCGTTGTTGCGCGAGTCGTTGGAAGAGATGGAGTATTTGAACTTGTGAGACCCTGGCTCCTCTCTGACTCAATGAGCTGTATTCTGATCCAATGTTTCAAAGTGGAAGCAACGCCTCGTCCGCCTCTGCGAAGTCTCTGCCACAGAACCTCTCGGAAATACATACTACTGGGGCCAAGATCTCGATGGTGAGCCAGACTCACTCTGGGGGTTAGAAGGCTACTCACACGCGGTCGGTTTCTTCATCGGACATCCCTCCAGCCAGGTTTTCAAGGAGGAGATGGCCCTTGTTGATTCAGATAAGTTGCTCAGAAATGAGCAAGGTCTTGCGAGCAAGGATTATGATTTGAAACACTATGACCAAGCTGGAGGGTATCTAACGAGGGAGGATGATGAAGGGAAGGATGGGAAGGATAGTTTTGTTGTTGTGATGCACTTTTGGGCAAAGGGTGGGAGGAGGGGCGATGCAATCAGCAAGCTCGTGAATCTTGCCGATGCCACAAAGGGGGATACGGATCTCAGGTTGAAGGCGATGATTCAGAGTTGCGCTGTGTTCAAGGGAGTTTGGGATCAAAACTTGGTTACGTTGTGGGTTAGGTCAGTATCATCCGCATATCTCTTCTAAGACGTGCACCACTTGCGTGTTCGTCTTTACAGCCTTACTAACAGTCGCTGGTTCATCTAGAACCAAGACAGAGAAAGAATTCAATGAATTCAAAGTCTGGGATAGATATAAGAGTGTTGTAGATGGAGAACTAAAAAGCGGTGGTGTTCTGGTGGAGAAGACCGAGATTCATCGGAGCAAGGCTTTCAATGGGCATATTGATAAGTGAGGGACTGTTCGAGGCTTTTCTGAGAATGGTATGAATTGAAATCATCTTTGTAGTGAAAACTCATTCAAAATGCGTGATCTGTGACTCCTAACTCCATTCCTCATATCATGTTCCATGACCCCCTAATAATAGGTAGTCTGCTCATACTGCGACATATATTGTGAATACATGAGTTGGAGTGGTTGGCAAAGTCGTTCAAGTCAAAAGAATTACACTTGTTTGTATATGCACATCACAACAACCAGTTGTGTACTAGAGACGAATCAGAAGATACCTCAATGGAACGAAATTCAAACGACTTCAGCAGAACACTTAAAGACTTAAACAGCCTCCTCAAACTACTTAATATCAAACCCCTCAAATCCAGAGGCAAGAAGGTCGTTGCACTTCTGAACATAGCTCGGCAGTCCACCCAAATAATTCAACATCTCTTTGGTCTTCCCCGGAATATTCGTCCCCATATACTCACTCTCCGTCAGGGGCAACAAGCTCATATTGCCAATCATATTAACATGCTCTCTCCACGCCTTCTCGCTCCCCACATTCGGATTCAAGAACGTATGGCCGTTCTCCCTCATGAAATCCATGCTGGAAACAACCCATTCACCTTGGAGCTCAGCGCACGTAGGGCCATTGCAGAAAGTGGTGGGGCCTTGGGGGCCATAAGTAAAAAACATGTTGGGAAAGCCAGACGCCATGACACCGAGGGATGTCCAGGTTCCATGTGCCCATTTTTCGCGTAGGGTTTGCCCCTTTAGACCTTTGATGTCGATTGCGAGGAGGCCACCTGTCACGGAGTCGAATCCTGTTGCGAGGACCAGGATGTCGAGCTCGTGGAAAGTGTTGTCTTCCGTAATGATGCCTCGGGGAACGACATACTTGATTGCATTCTCACGAGTGTTGATCAACTTGACATTGTCCTGATTGTAGACTTCATAGTATCTCTGCTCGAGCGTCGCACGCTTGGTTCCGAAGTAGTACGGAGGTACTTCTGGTGCAAGGATCTCAGCAACCTCAGGTTTCTTGATGCGAGGAAGCACTTTGCTGCGCCAGAAGGCGTAGGCATACTTGTTGGCTTCCTTGTTCATGATGATGTCTTGGTAGGTAGCTAGCCAGAACAAGAGTCCACCCTGTTCCCATAACTCTTCAAAGAACTTCGTGCGTTCCTCATCTGAGACTGCCAGAGCGGATTGGGGATTGAACTGGCGATCGATTCCCGCGAAGTTGTTCTTACGGTTCTCAAATATCTGTGGGTATTTACTCTTGTCTTGATCTTTGCCAGTCAACTTGGCCTGTCGCATGGGTAGAGCAAAGGTTGGGCTCCGCTGGAAAACAGTCAAATGGCTGACATCTGGTGCGATTTCTTGGATGGTTTGAAGGCCACTAGATGCGTTTCCCACAACCCCAACCCTCTTGTTCTTGTAGTCAATCCCACCATGGGGCCACGCCGAAGTGTGGAACTTCGGCCCTGCGAATGTGTCCAAACCTTCGAATTTGGGGATGTATGGTTCGGAGAATGAGCCTGTGCAGAGAATGAAAAATCTCGATACAAAGACAGATCCGTCGTTGGTGTGAACGTGCCACTGGTTGTTGATGCCATCGAAATCGGCAGCGGTAACGGTGGTATTGAATCTGATGTCCTTCTTCAAATGAAGCTTTGACTCGACGTGCTGGAAGTACTCTTGAATTTCGCTCTGCCCAGGATATTTGACACTCCATGACCAATCTCCCCACTAGAATGAATCAGTCTCTAGATTCAGCAACGGAAGAAAGAACACATACAAGATCCTTGTCCGAGAACTCATACAGCGGTACCTTGCTATCCACGCGAGCTCCTGGATAGCGGTTCCAGTACCAAACACCGCCAAGATCAGCTGCGTTGTCGAGAACTAGGGATTTGTAGCCCCTCTCTCGCAAGGTCCTCAGGACATGGCATCCACCAAAGCCTGCTCCAACCACAATGGCATCATACTGCTGCTGTTCAACTAATCCCATGATGATTGATGATGCGAGAAATTAAGTCTGTTGTGCTTTTCCCATAGAGTGGAGTGAGTTCCTGGTGACAGTCTGCAATTGATATAGACAAACTGCCTTTGCATTGCTTTGAGGCGAATTGGCCACTAAAACAGTCCGTGAGTGTGACTTCAGACCCCACTCTCCCCGCAATGTTTACTTGATGTCATCAAGGGCAGATAAATTGTGCCGAGCCTCCCTTTAGAATGCTCCGGCTGTAGCAAGAATCGGTGCAAATACGAATCGCAGAATCAGCCGTAGTTGAATGGCACTTGGAATCAGTCCAACTGTCTTCGGTAGTATCTTACGGGTGGAATGGACGGATTTCTTTCTCTCTATAAAGTTCCCTTCTCTCCTCGACTTTGACACGACTTCTTAGCACGTGCTGCACTTCAAACCGATTTCAGCACAGTAGCACCTGCTTATTGTTCAGACTACTTTGAAATAATCGCTCAAAACACTCTCAATATGAACAAAAATGGCTTTGTCAAGGAAGCTGTGAGTCAAACTTCCTGGATTGCCATGTATTGAATAAATGCTAACCAGACTCTCCCACAGTCGGCATACACAAGCATTGATAAGACATATGAATGGCTAAGCATGCCCAAAAATAAGGTATGTGTGCTTGAATCCCTATGGTTCGACCTCGCCGAGATCCTCATTGCCCCTCAGGATCACAATCCCGAGTGGAAAGTTGAGGAGCAAGAAATCCTCGACCAGCTCTACAAAGGCTGGCTCCAATATTGGAACCACGAGTCGGTCAACGATGCGGTGAATGGCATGGCTGGCGCTCGTCGCTTTTACGACTTCGATCAGATGCTGTCGTATGACATGTTTGGCAATACTCCGCGGGGACATTTCGGCGAGCATTTTGATGCTATTTTTCCATATTGGGGTGACGGACAGATGGATTTCAAGGATATTGAGATCACATGTCTCTCCAAAGACTCGGCCTTCTCCACCATGTAATTCTCAGCCCCAGCTTCGAAACTATCTCCTAACGAAAGTATGAATGTAGTTACTAATTGCTGATGTTGATGCGTAGGATCCAACACACATGGGGTACAGCAGGTGGCACACCCTTTAACACAACTTTCCGACGAACCGGTATCGCCAAGAAGAGAGATGGCAAGTGGAAATGGGTCCATGAGCATTTGTCATATCCCGCAGATATGAAGACCGGAAAGGCAGATTTCACATGCGGACTTGATCCAACAAAGGCATTCAAGCTTCAGTAAAGACCGCAAACATCCTGCTCATTCCTGATGTCAAACCGAATCGAACAAGATGATGCATGAAGGTTGAGTATTTAGTTTCGACATAGTTGAGCTTGAAGAAAACTGTTTATATCGTTTGCCATGTCCAGATCCATTTCCGTGGTAAGTCCTGTGTCGAATATAAAGTCTTCGAAATTTTCATCCACATTGCCAAATCCAGCAAGCTGATCGAAGTCGAGTCTCTTTGTTTGTTCGATTTGTGTGTTGTGTAAAGCAGAAAGGTCAGGGTCGACAGCAATGCCAAGAATCTCGGTCTGACTCCATAAATTGTTTGCTTCATTTAAGCTCGGTACCTGTACATTTGTGTTGACTTCCTCTGAATCCGTCATGTTTGCAACAGCTGCAACCTGCTTCCCTTCGCTGCTTTCAGACCTTGAATGGTATGGTTGAGGAGACTTCTTGCGCGCATGAATAAGATCAAGTGCCTTGCTCAATATATCTAGGTTGCTTTGCAGGGTGGTCGATGTTTTCCAATATTCGACGAATTGCATGTAGTTCAGGCGTAAAACCTCAAATTTAGACTCAGTCAGATCCTTATTAGCCCCCGGAGACCCAAAAAATTTATACACAAGCTGCACCGCGGCAGCAAGCCAAATTGTGCTCGCTAGGAAAGGATTGACATATTGAATATGGTGACTCGAACTACGACTGACGATCATGAGTATATCATCTGCAGCTTCCGCGTATCGACTAAGACCATCCGGATCTGGTTCAGATGGATCTATCGGCTCAGCAGGTGGCGTGGATATATTCTCAGCTGAAGATGCCTTCACCTGGCAATGCTCTCGCCGACCACCCCCAAATACAGCGTGGTGATACATCATGAATTTTGTTAACTGCATCATGACATAGATACTGTATATTGAGCTTTGGAGCATTAGCTCGGAGGAGTTGGAACCGGTGACTGGAAAACTGAGTTTCTCGTGATGATACTTCAGATGCGAAGGTAAGGCCATGGAAAAGCAATGCAACGCGTTTTCCAAGACACCGAGGCTTTCGGATACTTCCTCGCAGGTCTTTCCAGCATTCGATTTGACGGCCCTCATACTAGATCTTCGTTGAGGCAATGCAGATACTGGAACATGTCTCGTTCTTGGGTGGGAAAGCTGTTGCGCTTGCCTCATCATCGAATTGACAACAATAAACCAGGCTTTTGCTGATTTGTTCTCGCATTTTTGAAGGTCCCTCCATCGAGTCAAGGCATCCGCACCGAGGTAGCAGCTTTGGCGAAATTCGTCGCGGAACCAGAACTCGTCATCGATGGGAAGCTTCGTTTCATTCTGAGACCAGTCAATCGCTGTGGGGCATCGACGTACCGTACTGTATGCAGATTAGAAGATGGTCTTGACATAGTCAGAAGAGCGCTCGAGGTTTTGCTTCGAATAGTGTGTCTTCAAGACAGCTTGAAAGAGAAGCACGAGGAACTTCTGCCCAGGATTGAAAATCGAGAGCCATGTAGAACATACCTGGCAAAGGTGTCCATCTCCCAGATAGCCCACCAAATCCTTCTCTTTTCCTCGTCCAAACACCATGATTGCCCTGTCTTGCCCGTAAAGAATATATCTTTATCCCTTTCATCTGAGTCCACGAGGTGGAGATCAAGTTCGTAAGCAACCCGAACACATGTGCCTAAGGATCTCCAAGCAAGCCCACGGGCACTCCTTATTAACTGTTGGAAAGTTGAAAGTGCCAGCGCTTGCAACAACACCAGTGTAGGCCTGCTATCCCCGCATTCCCGAAATGCCTGGTCTATATGGAGCTGGGAGAGTGTCCTGAATCGCTCGACTTGTGATGTTGCACGGGGCTGATCATGGTTAGTTGACCTTTTGTCCTGATCGTTGGTCGCTTCAACGAATCGAGCAGAGAACGAGAACATGGCTGCCAAGAGAGCTGTAAGTTGTGCTTGAGAGGTGATCGAAGCAAGTTTGGATCGAAATTGGGAAGGGCGGAATAGCGAGAATGATGTCATGTGGGTAAAATAAGAATCTATGCTACAGAGGGGAAGGTAGTGAGTTAGAGTTAGGCTAGAACATAGGAAGCTAGAGGCTTTTACTTACAGGGCGTTCAAGGTCTCTGATGAAATGTCCAGAGTTTTGCATGCAAGCGTGATCATATCCGAATCAGTCGACTGTCCCATGGTCTCGGCCGGATTTGAGAAAGCTTCCCTATTTCCGTTGTCACAGATGTCGAAGGTAGGCTCATGTGAAGGATGAACAATAGAGGACAGATCATGTATGTCTAAAGACTCGGGTCGAGGAGTTGCGATGGTAGGGGCACAGTCGAAGTTGCATCCCGACAGGAGGCCGGTTTCTTGACCATATTGTCCACCCATTGTCTGAGAACCCGCGGCATGGTTGGTGTTAGATAACTTGACCATACCGGCACAGTCATTACCTTGGCCATCTTCAGCCTCGCCAGTGGTGCTTCGAGCCTCTCCAGTGCGAGCACGTTTCCGACTTCCTTGCTTTGAACCTTTGTTTACATAAATCAGCAGCGCAGATGAGCGTGGGCACCCAGAACATACCAGGTTTCGGACCTGGCTTTAGCGGACCTTCACGATAGAAGCAAGTCTGGCGTGACTTCAGACACAATGAACACACAGGGCGCTCTCGACCACTGTTCAAGACTTTTCGATCAGCGTGTGTGAACTTCTGCTGCATTTGGAACATGGATATTGATGGTTGGCCGAATCATAAATCGCGATCATGGTGCTGACTGACCATTTGATTTTGCGCCTATGAATTGAAACAATTAGCGGAAATTTGACGGAGCGGAGGTAGAATTGGATGTGATAGTACGGACCTTCGGCAAGCTTCACAGGATAAGCTGGTTGAGTTTGTCGTAAATTCATCAGATGCTGTCGGAGATGGAGACATGGCTCCACCGTGTTTCGATTGACGCGTCGTCTTCGGAGCGCGACGAGGGGTATACAACGCCAACAGCTTCGTATGAGTGGCTTGAGGTTGCTCAAGCTTTCAATTAGCAATAATTGAGATGATGGTTGAGGTCGTGAAATGAGGTTCGGCAGTTTATGTAGGTGTTATCGATTAGAAGCAAGACCTTGTCTGCACATGACCCTCTTCCAGAAAAGTTAAGATGTGCCGCAAAAGTGCGGGGAGCAACCCAGTTCTCAGACACGAGGCCCCATGGGGTTAGAATTCGAGTGTGGGGTTGAATCAATTCCCATTTCCCCTCCTCCCTGTGCATCCCTGAAATTGGTGCGAAATTGCACCGAGCTGCCGGTGCAGCCGCCAGCTGATTGGTCACTTGCATCCCGGATCACGGGGATGGGGGCGTTCTCCTTATCCTTCCTTCCACGGCTAAGGCAAGTGTGGGGTGCAATGGAAAGGGTGAAAGGGAGGAAGGAACATAGAAGGAGGTTGGAGTTGTAGCTCTAGCTCGGGGAGCAAATATGTTGTCCTGAGCTCTTCGCTTAGAACCAGCCAAGACCTCAGAATATCAAAGTGCCCATAATCGTGATAGTCCTTGAACTAAAATTCCTGATCTTTCGAAACCTCTTTAGCGTCCTGGACGTTCTGAAAGATAAAATTAGACGTTGCTCTGAACTTTTGAAGTGTTCTACCTTACTTAGAGCGAATTGGTGGTAGTTGCGCGCAGAGACGTCGTTGCCTACAGTATAGCCGAGCACGTAGGAAAGGGCATCAGATTCGGAAATATTCTTTGCGTCTTTGGAGATAATCACACACACTTTGCCTTCGTAGTCGGGTTGGGATTGGGTATCTGGACGGATTGGGATATCGTCGTAAGGTCCAGCTATGGCGTCTGCGGGTTTGGTGAATACTACCGGGGTTTGAAGGGACAGCGAGCTAAAAAGTTGTAAGCCACAGTTATCTTGTTCCCTTCCGAAAGTCTTACATTGGCCTCTCTTCCATGGCGCGCATAGTTTAAACCAATGCACATTATGATTGGTGTTGTTTCGAAGGGACGGAGAAGCTGGACTAGTAAGCGTTTATTTTGAAACCCTGGTAGTGACGAATTTTTTTGATCCTGGATTCCTCGCCCGTTGACGAGAAGCCACTAAACGGATCTCCAGAAAGGATTGTCACTAAGGCTCCCTCCAAATTTCCACCAACTGCTGAGGCATGAATCTCTCCGTATAAAACAATACGCTGGTCATCTTCAGATCGGACGAAGTTCGTGACACCCATCTTGATATGGTGCGGGCGAATAGTCCACTAAAACACATGGGACACGACAGCAGAATTGGAGATAACAACAATTCCAAAGTGCAAAGGAGGAGAAAAAATCGCATGATGCTAAGCCATTACAAGAGGAGTTGGAGCCAGGCAGAAAAGTCTCGCGGGTAAAGGAGAGAACTTGGGACATTAACCAGCCTCTATCAGGTCACCAAGTTAGAGTTTTCCATTGTAGATGCTCTGAAGTACCTGGGAGACGAGAAAGATGAGCGAAACAATGATTAAATACTTATTGTAACGATAAATTTATCTTGAAAGCTTGTTCTTAAAGAGTAGGTATACGTGAATGCATCTAAAGTATAACTACGAAAGTGTCCTGGCAGGGCAACAGCATTGGATCTGGATGAAGCCACCCCGTGCTCGAAATCGTAGTCGCGAAGCTCATCTCTTGTCTTTGTTCAAGAGATGTTGCATGTGAACCAACGAGAGGTATAAATACCCCACCATAGCTCTCTGCGAAGTTTACCAAACAACTGGATCTATTTCCTGGATGGCTTGCTGGTCTTGGCCAAAGAAGCACATCCTTCATCTTTCTTGTCGCCATGAATTCTATGGGAGAATATGTTGTATAAGAGGTTGAGGAAAGGTGGTTACCACTGGAAGACAGGGCGAATGTCCTGCAGTGTTGAGATGAGACTGGTGGGTATTGACACCGAGCTTGAAGATGACATCAATTTTAAAGTATGAATAGACGGAGCGCTTGAACGTAGCGAGAGGACTGCAAATGGACGATTAAAGAATAGAAAGGCCCCGAGAGACCGAGAACAAGAGCACTGCTTGAGTGGGATGATCTCCAACTGTATACTGTCTGGAAATTTGGTCTAAGAATATAAAGCAGGCTTGAGAGTGAACGGGATGTATTTATGTAAGTCTCACACGGCATGGAAGCTTAATTTGCACATGGCGTAAACGCGAGACTAGGCCACGCCAGAAAGGACAGGGACTACCCGAGGCTTCCCAGTTCAGATGCTTTATGGTGAAGACGGTGGTTGTTGTAGAGGAGAGACGAGGCTAGAGCACCGAATGGCGCAAACGTCTTTCCTCAGTGTCCCTAGCAAGCTGGTATATTCACCCCGATGTGTCATTCCCAACGCCTATGCCCTTATGCCATCCCATCCAATCCATCCATGTGTAGGCACTCATAATTCATCACTCAAAGCCCATATCCTCATCCTCATCATTCAATCCATCAGCCCCACCACCTTCATCCTCCTCCCTCTCCCTTCTCGCAACCTCCCTAGACGCCCCCAGCTTCCGCAACCCATCCATAACACCCACAATAAACGCCCTCCCCTCACTAACTTCCATAGCTCCCACTCCCTTCAGACTACTTACTCCCCCTCCTTCTAATTCCCTAACACTAGCTCTCATCTTCGCCATCCTCACTTCTCTTAAATCTCTCAGTAACGTTCTTACTCTATCAGGTTCCGGGATATCATCTGGACAGGCTTCTAGTAGGATTTCGCCGAGCTCGAGCCAGTGGTAGGGAAGGTAATCGGGAGGAGAGTCGGCGGTTGAGGAGGGGAGGAAGGGAGGGGACATATGGTCGGATGGTGAGGGCCGTGAGGTTATTTGGTAGGGGTGTGGTGGTGGGGGAGAAAATGTTTGGGGGGAGGTGTCGGTTTCGTATTTTTTTATGGCGTCAAGGGAGGATGGGAGGAGCCAGGGTGGAGGGAGGATGTTGGCGCGTCGTTGGCGTTTTAGGAGGAGGGCGAGCCAGAGTGGGAGGGGTGCTCGGTGGGGTGGTCGCAGAGCTGGTGTTAGGCCCTGCGGTAGAATTAAGTTTCGAAGATATAATGGGGATCGCAAATGGAAGCGCGTGTGGGAGGAAAGCACCAGAAGAGCGGTGATGGAGGGGTTGGCGGGGCAGAACTCACTCCAAGGAGATTGAGGCTTTCTAGGCGCTGCCGTGGTATTACTGTTACCATTTCCATTTCGCAGAGGAATGCGACCTCCATTGGCGTCAGGCCTGGCTGTAGAGGTAACGCCATGGCGGATTGCAGTTCTTGTGTTTCCAAGTGGATGTGAACGCGGATGTTCAGAATTGGAGGACGCGCTCTGGTGGCCTTTCATCTGAGGCATGAAGAAATGTCTCAGCTTCAATCTCTTCAGCCGTTCATCGATGTTGGACAACCGTCAAGTATAGAACCATCTGATACCTCGACCGTCCTACACCACGCATATCGCCGTGGCTTAGATATGGGTACAACGCTCGGTGTATTCCTCTTCATGCGATTGTCCCCGTTGACGCAACATCGGAGTATTTCCAACTCGAGGATGGGGAGGAATCGAAGCCCTCGAGAAGCACGACCATACGGGAGAATGCAGGCTGAGGAGCCCCTTATGGAGTGTTGGAACAGGTATCTCCATAGATGATCCAATGAGCTATCGACTCTTGTACTTGGAAGAAAGGTAAAAGGTGGAAGATGCATTGATCTGGCGGTGAGTAGTTCGTCAGCAAGGCTACGAGCAAAATCTGCGAAGAGCTTCTGAAAACGAGGCTGCTTACTGTACTTTGCATTACCTCTTTTCTTTAATGCCAATTATTCTTCTTGCTTGTTCCTAAAAAGGTTTGCCAACAGCCAGCCAAGGTGTCACTGTCGGGTACCTACTGCATCTAGAGTGATCGGGTTCCACCATCTGGATCATCTGGCATAGCCGTTCATGATCCGAGACTTCGAAGGTGTATTCGTGGCCTTCTATAGTACCTTGCAGATTGTCTTGACCTGTCGGAAGGGAGACCAGCAGGTGGAAGACGTTGAGGACCAGGGATGTCACGTGTATGTCACGACATGAGCGTTGTGCTGCTGCAGACGGATAGTTAATATGGCAGATATGAAGGGAGATGCGTTATTGTGTTACCTGGCTGCATGAATGGAGCTCCTTGGCTTTGAAGAGCAAACTAGTCTGATCATATAAGAAAGCAGTGCAGTTATGTTGAATGATGTTTGGGTAGCTCATTGTTTGCTGTTGTCGTTCCTTCCTCTCTGTGTTTGCTTCCAAGCGAACATTTCACACTAGTGAGTGAGGCCTCGAGGCATTGAGGCACCGACTTGCTCCTAATTTTTGTTGTGAATTCGTACAAACACAATCCTCTCGTCCTCACCACCCTCCTCTTCTTTCGTCACGCATCACAAAGTGTTGATTCACTTACGGCGCACAGCTGTGCACAGGTATAAATTGGCCCACGTTTCTTCCATTGCCAACCTTCACCATGCGCAACTGGGAAGAAGACGAGATCTCACCAACCTTGTCGAACGCCTCCAGTAAGAGCAAGTCAGATACGAAGCCAGAGAACATCCTCGAGCCCAAGCGAGGGCTATCGCAACCACCTGTTCGAGGTTTGACACGTTCTCCCAGAATGGCGGACATTCATGCCCACGCTGTTGAACTCGAAGAAAGCAAAGAAGTTGCTGCGTCTACAGATGATAGCATCCCTGCCTTTGTTACGATATGGGATGAAGCTCGATTAAAGCAGCTTCGAGTCAAGCTCGATCTCCGTCTGCTTCCATTCTGCTGGTTGATCTACATGTAAGTCCTCACTCTGCCCCGGATGATCATGGCGCTGATAAATATTCACAGGTTCTGTTTCCTGGATCGGACTAATATCGGTAATGCTCGTTTGTTCGAGTTAGAGAAGGATTTGGGAATGAAAGGTCTCGATTACAATGTCGCCTCTTCCATTCTCTTCCCTCCCTATGCCCTCGCCGAAATTCCTGCAAATATCATCTTGAAGAGAATGCATCCTGGTCTCTGGTTCACAATCATCATGACTACTTGGTCGACTCTGACGATCATCACTGGTTTCGTTAAGAACTATCCTGGACTGTTGACTTGCCGTGTGTTCCTGGGGCTCGCTGAAGGTGGTTTGTTTCCTGGAGTCTGCTTCTACATTACATCATGGTATCCACGCAACGAGACGGGTCTTCGTATGGCCCTGTTCTTCTCCGCTTCTCCAATTGCTGGCGCCGTTGGTGGTTTCTTGGCGCGAGGCATCGGCATGATGAATGGCGTCGGTAATAGACCTGCTTGGTCCTGGGTGTTCATTCTTGAGGGTCTTGGTACTTTGGTAGTTTCCTTGGGTTGCTGGTTCTTCATCAGTGACTACCCTGACAAGTAGGCACCGTCTATCTTTGAATGATCTTGACTGACCTCTTTAGGGCTAAATTTTTGACGGAGGAAGAGAGAACTGAGGTTATGCGCAGACTCGCCGCCGAGAACGACCTCTCGAATAAATTCAGATGGAAATACGTCACGGACGCCCTCAAGGACTTCAAGATCTGGGCAAACAGCGTACTATCGATGTGCTTGTTTACTGCGCTATACTCTATCTCCCTATTTCTGCCTACAATTCTCAACGAGCTTGGATACTCCACCAACAAGACCCAGTTGATGACCGTTCCTGTTTATCTGGTCGCAGCCACTTGCACCGTTGTACTGAACTTCTTAGCGGATAGAGCTAATCAGAGAGGCGTCTTCTTGTTGGGCTCTGAGCTGGTGGCCATCATTGGTTTCCTCATGTTGATCATTAGCGAGAACGCAGCTGTCAAGTACGCTGCAACATTCTTTGCTGCAGCTGGTATGCACATTGTCCACGTTCTTAACTTGATATCGTACGCTAACTCTGCCTGTAGGAATCTATTCCCTCGTCCCATTGCTTGGCGCCTGGAACTCGAACAATATTGGTGGTAGTACAAAGCGTGCGGTCGGTATTGCGATGCAGGTTGGGTGTGGCAATCTTGGTGGAACTATCGCTAGCTTTATATATCTGCCCAATGATGCGCCTCGGTGGGTTCCAGCTCATATATATTACCCCATTCGGGGTCCCTCTCTCGTATGCGCACTGACAAGCTATCGCTAGATTTTACACCGGACATTCTATCTTGCTTTCTCTCACCTTGGCTTCGTTCGTCATCACCCTGGCTATGACAATCTACTTGCGTCGCGAGAATACACGACGAGCCAGACTTCTCGAGCTTGGATCCATTACGCCAGAGATGTTGAGGAACCAAGAAGAGGAACTAGGCGACAAAGCTGTTACATTCAAGTATACGATCTAATTCGTATATTACTCTGAACGGCGAACTCGTGGGTGTATGTTAGGTGGTAGCATATGAGTTAGGCGGGAGTTCAAATCGCGTATGACTGTGTGATGGTAGTACAAAAAGCGTTGGCCCAGATGTGGCGGAAGAATATGCTTTGCTTGTATGATAAAGTGGTCATCGAGACTTAGATCTACAGATCAACGAATCGATGACTCTCCATATCATTCTCTCCCATTGGACCCGTGCCTGCCTCGGAGTGAAGGTCCCGTCCTGACTCCTTGTAGTGACTGGTCTGAGACTGCACTGACTTCATTTGCAACTGCACGTTCCTTTCACTTGATTTCCGTACTCGAGTCTATCCGGTTCGGAGGTATGCGCCAATTGAGAGCGAGCGAGGTCGATGTCAGATAAGTCAATTCATAAAGTATCAGCGGCAAGGGTGATATTTGCACCTTCTTGTTTCACTTGACGGGAGAAATGCATGCTGAAGCTCACTTGATCATCTTTTGCCAGTGAGAAGACAAACAATACAACACCTCTATTCATCTAGTATTCTAGTCTAGTATCTAAAGATGCTGATCTATCATCTATCATCACTCATCAAGTCGTTACAGCAACACAGCTGCCTTTCTTCCATTTAGCTTAGAGGCGAAATGCTTCAGTGAAGCCAAGACACGTATCCGAGTGCAACCACAAGCACAAATGCAAGTCCAACACTCGGCAGTATCCAAACAGATTGCGCGAACTCGATTCCATCTCGTGTGTTGACTATACTTGCTACTGCTAGTTGTCCCAGGGCAATTATAAAGGTTAGGATTGTTGTCGGTGTGAGGTATCTGCGAGGGAAGGTGTCAGCATTTCTCCTTTAGCAGTCTTGGGCGGGTAGTGGGAAGGAAGGTAATGGGAAAGAAGGTTGCTACGGAGAAGAGGAACAGTGCGGAAAGTGTGTACGGGAGGGGAGAATGAAGGAATAAAATGACGTACCTCTTCATTGCAGTCCTCAAGGCACCTTTCTCTGTTGCACCAGGCTGGGATGCAGGACAAGGACGAGAGATAGATTGCAGCGCATTAAGCAGAAGTAACGTCAAGCCAGAAGAGACGAAGAAATAAATAAACACCAGCCGAAACGCGTCTTGGTTTCGCGAAAAGACTGCGTTGGGATCTTCCATCTCCCCACTTGTCATTGTTGCCATTTCCATAAGTCCTGCTCCCATGCCTTTGGGGGAGGGAGGATCGATTCCGAAATTGTCGAAGAGGGAATCTGATCCATGGTTAGCACAGTGTAATGAAGACAGAAGAAAAGGAGGAGAACGAGAGGAGAGCTTACCACTTATCACAGCGAACAAGGTGCCAATGGCGTTGAGCTGGGAAGTTGTGTTGAATGTCGCGTTCCCGATCATGTTGAGTGCCGATTGAGCTTGATCTAGTGTATGCGGCTCGTTTGGTGGAAAGGCGTTGAATACTTGGTTTGTTGTATTTCCGAACAGGCTGGAGAGGAGAGGGGAGGAGGTTGAGTCGGAGGGGAAGGTGGATTCTGAGGCTAGGAAGAGTTTGTTTACGCCGCTATATGCAGTCCTATATTAGAACCCATCTTACAGAAATGATTCAGTGTAAAGTGGAGAGAGGGAAGGGGTTAGATGAGAGAGGAAGGATGGAAAAGAAGGACGAAAGAGAAGAGTCAAGAGTACATACGCAACAACCTCAACAACTTTTCTCCAAAGAATAAACTGCGCAGCTCCCTCCATCAAAAGCACGAGGGCGAGATGAAATGGGAAATGCAGGAAGGCCCAGAGTCCTTCGCGGAAGGAGCCAAAGTGGGAACTGTTGAGCCAGTCGAAGTAGACCATGTAGATGAAGTATATGATTGTGACCGCGCTGACGATGGTGAGGAGGAGTGTTGAAGTGAGTGAATCTTCTTGTTCAGTGATCTGGAGGAGTTAGTGGGAGGATCGAAAGTCTGGGAGGGGGGGGGGGGGGGGGTGACGCACAGTCGCGATACTCTTAGATAGGGCGATTATTCCTTCACCCACTTCTTGGCGTCAGCTTTCATCCAATGAGGTGGGATGAATTCAATTTACAGATGATGAGAGTGAGCAAACTCATACGCTTGATCAGATGCGTGCCAGCGAAGGTGAGAACCTCCCATCTCGACGACACGGCAATGTTGACGATCGTTTCTAAGACGGCGGTGATATACCAAACCACGAAGACGTTGCTGTGAGGAGTGTTTGGCTTGAATCCACTGTTTCCAATCAGCATTACCCTTCAGGGACCTTCATCTACACTTACAAGAATGTCCCAAAATACACAAAAGCGGCCACGAAGTTCACCCCAACCAGCAACGCCAACGGCGCCTTAGTATCCTTATAATACCAAACCTCCCTCAACACAACCGCATACTGAAACCCCAACACAATCCTCGAAATCATCAAAATGATAGCAAGGGACTGAAAAACATCCTGCTCTTGCTTCTGCGGATTAAAATCCGGACCCACAATCGCCAATCCAACCATAACCCCAAACTGCAACGCTTTCCCCACCCTCTCCAGTATACTATCCTGCACAAACCTAACATCAAACAGCGCAACTTGCGCCCATAAAAACCACAAGATACAGAAGAATCCAGCGTAAGCTTTCAAAGCGGAGATATCGTTAATGTCATGGACGTCGGTGAAGGTAGTTAGGTTTGCGACGAAAAAGAGGTCGTAGAAGAGTTCGATGTTGGTGGCTTCTTCGTAGCGTTTGAATTCGGGGGATTCGCGCATCAGGGCATCGGCGTCCTCTTGGCGGTCTCGTTCGTCGTAAATGTTGGGGAGGGAGACCTGGCGTTCTTTGGTGATGTTATGGTTTGCGAGGTCGGTGGGGCCGGAGATTGTGAATGTTGGTGCCCTGGGAGAGGGGGTTGGTGAGATGCGGCGGGAGTGGGCGAGGGGTGATTCGAAGAGTTTTAGTTTTGGTTGGGGGTCGAGGGATGTTGTTGATGACAACGAGGAGGTGGATTTGTGTTTTGATTTCTCGAGGAGACTGTTGAAGCTTGTGGTTGAGGAGGATGCTGAACGCCTGGGAAGGTTAGTGATGTGATGATCGAAGAGGGTGGGCGTCTTACATCTTGCTGAGAACCAACCCGCTCTGGGGCCTTTCTTCCGAGTTATTTTTCACTCCTTCTGACGACATCCTGAGGATTTTGAAGATGATATGAGGCAATCCAATGTTGAGAACAGTGATCTTGGCTGACAGGTCTGAACAAATACCAAGACTATCGCCAAGAAGAACCACAGAGCTTATACGACATAAACTTGTTGATCCACTGTACATGAACGACATCCGAGGTCTCGAACAGGAAAGCACGAGTTCGGAATGGGTGAACGTGTGTTTGAAAAGACCCACATATTGCACAGATCACTGGATCAAGAGGATGAGCAATCTTTTGTCTTTGCGAGGCTTCCGATGCAATGGTTTAGTGAGCCTCCGAGAAACAAAACATCGTTCTAGCCAATGTGAGCGCTGATATGCTTATCAGCTTTTGTCCGGAAGGAGGAAAGCGGTCGTGCCGAGGAGAGGTTCATGCACGGAGGTTCAATGCGGCTGTGAATAAGCTTCTAGGCTACTGTGTGTTGTTTCGCTGATCGAAGATCGGATGAGGTTGAGAAGTGAGGGACACGTGTTCTCGACGGCTCGCTTCAACGACGAGGATGTCCAACTTTGAAACCCGCTTAGGATTTTTGACGACTGATGTCTCAATTTCCTCACCAGAATTGTGTGCCCCTGGCTAAGATCTAGCTTACAGTGCGGCCTCAAGTAACCATTTTTCGGTCCCGCTAGTGGATGAGGCGTGGGGTGTCAGATTGAGCACGAGCTTGCGGGGCGGGAGCGGGAGTCTCCGCTAGATGATCCAGCTCCACCTGACGACCGCCCCGTGCTCCTCAAGATCAGTGATGTACGAAGACGTACGAAGACACGCAGAGCTAAATTAATTTTTCAAGTGAACTGTTCAAATCATTATTCTAACAGACTTGGGAGCAGCTTGCGGAAAAGTTAACCTTCATGTGTAGCTCCTCTGACTTTTCCACTGAAAAGTAACGATGTTTTCCGTTGTTACCTTCAGACGGTTCTCAAATCGCAAAAGGAAATCCAAACTTTGCGAGAACCGATTCCTGACAGTTCCGAACAAGAAAGTGGGGGCATAATCCATCGAAACGGCTATTGAAACAAAGTAACGTGACTCGAACCAGTGTGGGGGTAGGTACACTTGGGCCTGGATTCTGGAGCAAGCCACGTCAGGATGTCTGAGCGGCGGCGAAGAATCCTCTTCACATGCAAGAAAGAAGATCTAAGAAGCGGTAGCGTTTGAAAGAAAAGGCTGAAAGGTTGAGCATTCAATAGAGAGGACGGCGATTGTAGGAAGAGGGGCGGTATTCGATCGAAGCAGGAGCAAGAGATACACACGACAATAGAAATAGCATTGGCAAAACGTCGTTGCTCTAGAAAGGATTTCTGGGCCATGATGGTTGGATATCTTGTTCTTTTTGCTCGGGAGATTGTCCCAAGCGCTTGAATAATTCGGGGGCCGCGCTCTTGTGAAATTGACTAATTCACACGCTTAGAAATCCAGAAGATACCGCACGCAGGAAGGCGGAGGTGCTTGTGTGAGACACATTAAGCCTGTTCTTTTAGCTCAAGGATAGTTTCCCTACGACATTTCCGAGACCATATTTTCTCCTCCGGATAGAACCAATGGTTGCAATATCTACATTCCGTAAACAAGACATGAGCAGTGTTCTCAACATTGAGAGGTATAGATGTCGAGGTCGGGAAGTTGGCGAAGGTCCTTCGAAGCCAATGAGAGCAGTGATGCAAGATATCTTTGCAGGTTGCAAGTGGAGTTGACCGAAGCTTGGTGTGCAAAGAGATTGCTTCGATAGCGGACGGCTAGCATGGAGTCTTTTCCTGTTCGATCATGAATCTCTCCGTGGATCTACGCCTCATTGTCCAATTGAGGCGCTTTGTCAACGTTTCCGTTCCTAGACCAGAACATATCCTTGATTTCGTCGGTCAAAAACGTCGCTTCCTCGACGGATTGAATCTCTATCTCCACCTAGTCTCGGTTTTCCTTTCACAGTACAATGTTGCATGTCCCATTCTCAAATTTCTCTGCAGCTTGTTTAATTTCTCGAAGTAACACGAGAATTTGTCGGAGGAGCCGTTGATCCAGCTTGCCCTGATCTGGGTAGGTATCAAGAAAGGGTTTGAACGTCTCTGCCTGATGAATGCCCAAGACCACTTTAGGTGTCTGTGCGAATAGTACGGATTGCCGAATTGCTAATACTTTTTTTTAACTAGTCAATGAAGTTCCAATATCCATATCGATTCTTGCGGTGCTAGGAAGCCTGCCTTGATCACTTTGCAAGCAGCCATCTCAGAAGCGTCGTACACAGGAGCATCAGAAATTCGCTCCATCAGTGTACTTTCCATTGACTGGTAACCATCCACCGCAGTATCGGTCAGCCATTTCATACTGCATATTGTATTGGACTAGGCGATGGTGGCTGTGGGAGTCCTCTAACGCAGTATGGTATGGAAAAAGGGCTTCCGTGCCGGACGCCTTGCGAAAATGGATTTGGGCAGGGAAGGGCCTTTCTGCTGACTGCGCTCATACCCTTTGCCAAGAAACGCGTGCCCTTCTCCACCGTAGCTCGAAGCGTGATATTTTTTATGTTGACATTGCGAGAGAAATGGTAGCACTTAGGTATTGTCGTTGCTGCTGACACGACAGATGTTGAATCCAGTGAATGGGTAGGCTGCATGAGATGTAAAGATGCGGATATACGAGGCAATTCGGCGCCCCAATTCGGTTTTTCTGGTGTCGTCTTTCCTGCTGTATCGATTTCACTTCCGATGGTCCAAGGAAGCTCTGGTGGAGTCGATAGTACAGGGCCAACTGAACGGATGTTCAGCGTCAGTAGTGATAATTTGGAGGGAGTCTCTGACCTGGGACATATATCGTTGGCTCCTCCTTGGTATTAGTATTGTGTGACGCAACGAACTTCGTGTTCATGATGTTGATCTCTTCTTTTCCACCCAAGTCAACCTCATTCCATTTGATCACTTTGGGGGCACCTGCTGAGCTTGATACAGTGATATTCCCGCCATCCACCAATTCCTCGACTCCATTAACAGTTGACTTCCTACCCGAGATCGTCGAGAACGAGTATGTGCTTTGGCGAAGCACGCGAGGAATAACGTACTCTGCAATCGCTGGCATACGTGCTCGTTTGTCTGCAACATGTCTGCGAGGCAATAGCAGATGTTAACGAACGCGGAGGAGCTGTTGGTAGCTTGTCTTTGCTGTGAAAGTACGCCAGTCCTTCGACATTCGATCAAGTTGCCAACTTTGCGGTGTCACGGCGTGTTGAGGATCAAGCAATCGACCTTCGGCGAGACTTTGGCTTCCTCTGGATAGTTATGTGGTCTCCGACATTGATCGGGCGGCCAGATATAGTGACTGCGACATCGTAGACACGGATAGGGATGAGGTATGCGAGGCCTGTGGAGTTTCGAAAGTAGGCCGGCAGAGTTCCCAGGACCCTCCACATACTGTAGCCGTACGGTGCAGGAAACTGCGAGGAAGTCAGTACATAGCATACTATAATAGTCGAGATACGAACCCAAGTAGGCGCTTCCAAGTCTCTCAATAGTTGTTCGACATGCTCGATGAGGTCGTCATCCGCACATCTCATGATATCACCACTTTCTAGTTGGAAGAGCGCGTTCTGGAGCCATTCATCAAATCATGCCAGCGGCGCGGTCGTAGTAGGTGGGAGCCGAACTCTGTTGAAGTTGAAGTTAGATGCCATTGCCGCGCGCCGATGACCTGGGCGACGTGCGTGGCGTTATGATGATTGTTGAGGGTTCGATGAAACTGTTTTCGTACCGAATTGATCTCGAACAATGATCTTTTGGGGTCTGACAGCAGCACCGAAGATTCCTGACGATTATGCTCGATAGAGTCAGTTGATGTCGGGAAAGAGGGTGCTCATCTAGTGGGAAAGCTCGGTGTGCGCATAACAGTTTAACATTCCCCTTGAACGCGCCCTCTGCCTCCCTCCTTGGCCATCACTTCTCAAAGTCCCATCTCTAGAGCAAGCGGCTCTGATTTTGGAACGTCTGAATGCAGCGTAATATAAATCAATCATATTCAAGACTTTCACGATTAAGTTCTGTAATTGACGTTGCACAGAAAGTGGGCAATACGATCGGTCTTTAGACCCCTCCTGTTCTAGCCCAAACCAATGGGTACCATCTGCTGCAAGCATCAAACCTCTTTCAATTACCGCTTATTTACTCCCTTCGAGCTCGAACTCCAAAACATATGGTCGTTGTCAGTCGGAAGAAAGTTGAGCAATGCCTCGCAGAATGGCGCCAGATCGGGCTTAGCTCCGGATCCTACGTTCAGCCCCTGCATTTGGCAGTTGTAAGTGCAAGAAGTCACTATCGTATGTGGAAAAACGCTCATATCGCCTATCATTCGTTTGCTCACTAGTGTCGTTGCAGCAATTTGCCATTGTGTCCGAAGCAGTAGCATTTTGCGAATGAGGCCTTTCGAGGAAGTCGCTAAGCCCGAGTTGTCCGACAAGGACTGCGTCCATTTCATACTTCAGGACATCATAGGCGGAGAGAAACACAAAGTAGTTGGATTCGTTATATATCAATTAGTTCTTTCCTCTTCATCTGCTAGCAGTTTGTCTAAAGAGTAATCAGTCCAGCATTCTTGTCCTGTTTTTCGTCGAATGGGAATCTGAGACCTGAGAATGTTCTCCCGAAGTGCCTCAGAAGTCGCAGAGAATAGAGGCTGGAGGCCTCTCCACATAAAGAGCTTCGATATACTCCCCCAGATACACTCCCCCAGATGTCTTTTCGGTTGGCGTCGAGTAGAGCCTGTAGAGCAGATACGACTCTACATATTGTTGTATTTGGGTTTGAGGTCAGTTGCAAATCCCGCCTATTCCATATCGACTCTGACGCAGGATGGCCAGAGCCTTTCGAGACACGGTACCTGCTCCCATCAATTGTTAGCGGATAAACACATTCATCTATACAAAGATCGACTCGAACGAATACACTCATAATGCCTCCTTCGAAGCTTTTCGGGAGTGGACTAGCATGATGATCCAGTGGGTCTCGCTTGGTTTTGTGGCGCTCCTAAGAAACAGGGCGGAGCCGGAGTCCTGCAGGCTGATCGACAAACATAAATCGCGCCCTCCCACCTCGAGCTTCAGTCTACACACGCGTCATCTGTTTCGAAAAAATCATCCGTTGTTTTCGGAGACACTCCTATGACCGCATGCATATAATCCTCGTTTGGACGGAAAAAACAGTGCTAAACACTGGTTCCCATTGTCGAAATCTTGCACATGGTCAGCTGACGGTGGATCGACAGTATGGTTGGTGTACCAGGACGGTCAAAGGCATGTAAGACTTGTAAGAAACGCAAGATCGCGGTATTTATCCCTCTTCGCTCTGGATTTTGTAGAACTTCCAGCTGATGCTCAAGCTAGTGCAGTCTCGAAAAGCCAATTTGCAAAATCTGCCTCAAATCAAATCGAGAATGTGGAGGATACGAACAAGAGCGCATCTTTGTCTTGGATGCAAGAACCAAGGAAACCATTACTCCTTCCACTTCAAAACCAAAACCGAGCACCCCAGCATCACCAATCAAGCGTGTTCCTTCCCCAGACAAACGCATTACACAGCCACCACCAGATCTCCAAGGGACAATATCCCTCCGCAATGCCTACAACTCACTCTGGACAATCGAAAACCCCACCACTCGAGCTATCTATCGCGAACAAATCATCTCTGAGTTCCTCTACTCGTTCTCTCCGAATTCCAGTGCCGCCTCCTGGCTCTCGCTTCTACCCTCACATCCACATTTTACCTCAGCTCTTGAGGCTTCGTCACTCGCTGTCTGTACCGCTCATCTCGGACATCTGCATTCTTCACCAACCCTTATCCATGAGAGTCTGAAGTTTTACATCCAAGCGCTTTGGGAGCTGCAGAAAGCTCTTTGGAACGAGAAGCAGATGTATAGAGACGAAACTCTAGCTGCTTGCATGCTGTTGATTATGTATGAGGTAACGGAATGCCCGGGTAGAACTATTACCGCGTGGCAGGGGCACATGAAGGGATGTGCAAAGTTATTTAAATCCCGGGGTCCTGAGTCATACTGTGATGAGTTCTCGCACAGACTGTTCAGCTCCTTCAGGCAGCTTGAGGCGAGTCCATAGACTTCCATTCTCTACTTGGTGAATAATCCGTGAAGCTGATCTTCTGTGTTCAGATACAACAGGCACTCGTCGAACGTCGCGGCACATTCCTTGCATCCGATGAATGGAGGGAAATTCCTTGGAAGGATCGACCCAAGCCCATCCGGCAAGAGCTCATGGATATAGAAAGCGAACTCGCAACAGGTATCGCAGGGGTCTATCAGAATCCATCAAGCTCGACTCCCGAAGAATTCGGAGTCCTCCTTCTCGACGTTGTGAAGATGTCCTGGGTGCTAGATGGTAGACTTAGCTCCTTCTACCAACGATTTGAAGCCCAAGCTGGTGGAGAATTGTATCGAAAAAGGTTTTCGGAAGGCTTCAATCACGGCGTGAAACTCTCGGGAGAACCAGGACCCCCAATCTTCCCGGTGGCTTATCAGTTCCCAGATCTTGCGACAGCACATACGTGCATGGTTTACTGGGCATTGACCTCAATC
Organism: Acephala macrosclerotiorum; assembly: GCA_014904845.1. Classification (NCBI taxonomy): domain Eukaryota; kingdom Fungi; phylum Ascomycota; class Leotiomycetes; order Helotiales; family Mollisiaceae; genus Acephala; species Acephala macrosclerotiorum. The sequence goes on from MU119232.1 coordinate 346,420, forward strand.
CTCTGGTCCGGAATGTCCAAGATTTATGAGATCCTTGCGGTGATGCAGAGGCAATGTGAGGTAGCATCTCAAAGCACGACCACTTCGTTCGATGTACTGAGGGCGATGAATGACGACTCACCAGCCTCCACCAAAACTGATGGATCGCCATCTAGTGAAGCGACACTTCCAGCAGAAACAACTCCTCCCCTCCCAAATCCATCCACGCCATCTCCAGCCCCGTCACCATCATTGAAACCAACATTAGCATCCCTACCTAAGTCCCCACAAGCGCCATCTATTCTGCCCCTGTTTGCAGCACTCCCTTCTCTCGGGCACCGAAAAGACGTCTCCATCCCAGCAAAACACATCTGCCAATCTCTCGAATACTGCATGTCTTCACCCCAAGGCATGAGCGGCGCAACCCCGGCCATCTTCCCCCTCAAGGTAGCGATTGAAAGTCTGAGTGAGAGTGGGGAGCAGTGTAGGAGGGAGTTAGAGTGGGCGAAGGGTGCTTTTGGGGTCCTTGGTGGGAAGGGGGTGAAGATACTAGAGCATCTTGGAGAGAAGGTTGAGAAGAAGGCTTATCTGCCGGGCTGAGTGAGTGGAAGTTGGTTGGGGAGTTTGTGGTTGGGTTTGGGAACATAATTCTATTCTGTGTGACGGCTTTGATAAGTGGAGTTTTATACCTTGATGAATTTTTGGTTTTGTTCGTCAATGCAATTTCGACTGCGCGATATTTTGCTCTGGAGATCCTGTTTTTATTTCTACTTAATCGTCGACTAATCCTTCTTGTTAGTACTAGTTGGCCAAGGAAAGAAGCCAGATGAGTAAACTCCAAGTATCACAAATCGCACCTGGAAAAGTGTGCCTTCCAACTCTCCGATACGCGTCTCGCATTTAAAAGTCGAAGAATCCCGTCAACCTAATAACCCTACTACTTGCGCCTACGTATACACTATACCTGCCGTTCTGGGCAACCCACTGCTGCGCCTCGACGCTCCAAATGCTGATATCACGGGGTGCGAGGTCAAAGACAGCGGTGTTTGACTCTCCAGGAGAAAGCGGCAGCTTTTCAAACCCGCGGAGTTGCTTGGACGGGCTGTTCGGGATTCCAGATATAGCTGAGCTACCTCCGCCGTGGTGACGGACCCGTTGTTGGTAATGGTGACTTGGACCTTTGCCACGTTGGACCAGAGGGAGATTGAGTCGCCACCAGTGGAGGAATTGGTTGTGCCGGTACCTGACGACCGGACGAGCTCCAGAGAGCGCAGTGGACCTTGCACGAAAAGAGAGGAATATTCAAACGTTGTGTAGCTGATCCCGTATCCGAACTCGTACCTGGGTGTGATGTTTCTAGCGTCGAAATCGCGATAGTCGAGGTAGACCCCTTCTGCGTAGTCGCATTGCGGGAGTAGAACACCCAGTTCAGCTGTACAAGGTCCATAGATGCTGTAATCACTCTCGTTCTTAGCTAGTGTGTACGGGAGCTTGCCTGAGGGAGAGACATCACCATAGAGGACCTTGACGAGTGCTCGTCCGCTCTTTTGACCTGGCAGATGCGCCATGATGGTGCCGGTGACGTTAGGGTTTTTGATCCACTGGTCCCGAGCCGAATATATTATTCTGGCTTCAGCTCTTTGCCCTAAATATGTAATAAGGGCGCTTAGTCGGGTTTTGTTTCGTCTGCGAAGGGCGTCATGTTGGAGGAGCGGGGCTGTGCCAGATTTATTTGGGAAAGAGGCTAAGGTTGACGAAGTTGCGCAAATTTTTAGGGGCGAAAGAGATACTTGTGAATTTCCCAGAGTATGAAGGAGATTCCGGTCATGTGAGGTTTGGGTTTTAAGGGTCGATGGGGCTAATGGAAAAATTTTCATACTAATGTATTCACCTTTAAAGCTAAAATTAAGATAGAATACGTACCTTATTGAAATTTATTCTTTGATACTCGACATGTTCAGAAGCCTATCGAGTATCTGATCAATTCCTAGATTTTGCCTACAATTTTTAGCAACAAAAAATATCCCAAACTACTTGGTTCTATCCGCCAAGAGACTATTTGTGGTTCTCTTCAACATGTTAGAATCATTTCGTGCAGTCTCCCAGTGGGAAAACTGACTTTCCTCTTCAGACTCAAAAGTACTAGGACAGACTTCTAAATATGGCGAATAAGGGCCTATTTTATTATATGCAAAAGATAGGAACGAATTTTGCTTATTTAGAAACCGAAAAAGAAAAACCCCCCCAAAAAAAAAAAAAAAAAAATTTAAATAAAATAAAAATTTCAAAATCAAATTTACTGTATCAATCTATGGTCTTCTTCTATGATAACCGAATAAATTAAGACGATCAAGTACTCAAGTCCGTAGGAAAACCCGCAATAACACGAATGGTACGAGCCTCAGGCTCTTCACCATCTGTCCAATCCACTGCGCTGAATCCAGCGCTGAGCATATATTTCTTCCAAAGCAACTCATGCGTTACAGCGTGCTCACGACCGTCGTTAAATAGCCACCATCCCTCGAACAGTCCAACTGCAATGTCCAACCAGAACATGTTCTTGGTAATCTCGACCAGGGTCAGGACGCCATCATCCCGGAGCAGCTTTCGCAGCGACGTTAGCGATACGGTCAAGTTCCTCGTCGCGTGGATGCAGTTAGTTGAGATAATAACGTGGAAGGAACCGACCCACGATGCTTGTGGCTCTTTCTCGATATCAAGTGTCGCGAATTCCATCTCTGGGCAATCCTTGAAGGTGCGCTTGGCGGCCGCGACTAGCGATGGAGACAAGTCCGTGAAGACATACTCAAAGGGGATTCCCAACTTCTGCAAGTGACGGACAATGTACTTGGTTGTACCACCTGTGCCGGCACCGACTTCAAGAATGCGAAATTTGCCGGGCTTGTCTGGATTGGCCAGAGCCTTCTCGAGGAACTCGCCCAGCGCGAGTGTGCCGGAGCGCACGAGGGGCCAGTTTTCGTAGAGGTCGTCAAGTGTCTTCTTGTTCTCCTTGTTGCCAAAGACGATCTGAAGACCATCCTTCTCGCCAGTTAAGCACTCTGCGAGCTGCGAACCAACAGCTTGAACAATCTTGTGTACGCTAGCGTGGAGTGGGAACTCTGGGATGACCTCCTTATAGATGGCCGAGGCGGGTGTATGGTCGACAGGCTTTGTTGTGCGGATAAATTGACCTTGGCCGTTGACGGTGACAAGCTCCGCATCTTCGAGCACACGGTAAAGTTGGCGCACAAGCTGCTTGTGTTGAGGCAAGTGGGGTATCACGGGAGCGGCATCCCCAGCTTTGAGGGCAGTCATGTCGCAGCCCAACTTAGCAAACGCCTCGACGACATAGGCGAGCACCAGAGCGGCTTGACGAGGGTAGCACTTCTCCCAAAATTCGACGGCTTTAGTCTCGACGGCAGCCCTCTCGTAGGCGTCTTTGCAGTCTGCAAAAATCTTCTGGGCCCGCTGCAAAGACGGCCTAGAATCTGCACCAGGAGCAGAAGTTGTTACGCTTCGAATAGCACTACCATTTCCTTTTGTTTCGGCCAAAGCAGGGGCTTCGGTAGCGACATCTGCGCTCACTCCCAGGGCTGAATCGACATGCTCGCAAACAGCCTTGACATTGGGGAAGAACAAGAATGTATTGAGGTCAATCTCAAGCCCGAACGCGGCTTGCATCTCATTCAAGACCTCCGTAACCAAGAGAGAGTCAATGCCAAGGTCTTCAAGCGTCAAGTCGAGAAGGATTTCATCCAGAGGAACATCTGTAACATTGTGCAAGACCTCTAGAACCTTCGAGGCTCTACTAGGTCCTGTAGAAGCTCTAGCGACTGCAACCTGTTTAGGGGCGGCTATATGAGCGGCTCCTACAGGTGCTGGTGTAGGGTTCGCGCCCGGCCCGCCAGAATTAACACTGCGGAGCGATCGCTGCAAGACCGAGACTGATGTCCGTGTAAAGACGAATCCGATGAATGCAATCACCACTTTCTGCGATTTCTTGTCAAAGATGTATACGTCGCTGACGGTCCGCTCCTCAGTGTCTTCAGTCAGAAGCGAGTACGCGATCCACTCTTTAGCAGTAATGTCGAACGTACCACCAGTAACGACACTGTTGATACCCTGGCAGAGCAGAACGTCCTTTCCACTGGGATGTGCGAACCAGTTGACGAGAACACCAGCGAATTGCATCATGCCGTCAATGGTCGGGGTGTCATAGAGGGCTTCGCTGGGTGAAAGCTTGGGATCCAACTCCGCTGCGACCTTTCCTGCGGCTTCATGACCCTGATATGAGATGCTCTTGATCCCGTGGTACATCTCATCGAAGAAAATGAGTTTCTGAAGGGCTTGGTAAACGTGTTTACCTCTCATACTATCTGCGTCCTCGTTGTTCATAAGGGAGAGACACCTCTTGTACCCGATCAGAGCGCTCCATCGCATGATCGTATCAGCTAGCACAGGATCGTCCCGTCTGTCGAGCCCTACTTTGCCGATAACATGAATCTGAACGTCACCGCCACCTTGCTTCAACTTGCTGGAATATTCGAATTCCCAGGAGTCGACGCCTGGCGTAACGCGTGTGAGCTTGATGTAGATGTTCTTCTTCGAGTCGAGACCAATAGGTGCCCCCTTCATTTGCATGGAGTTCATATTGATAACGTGTGTGTCGAAACTCGCACCCTCTGTCAAGAAAATTGCGGCACGGGAAAGCAGCTCAACGTACAGCGATGCAGGTGCAAGTGCTTGGTTGGATGCAATGTGACCATTCAACAGATACATGTAGCGCTCACTCTCGGGGTCGATGAGAAAAATGGCCTCTTTTTTGCTTGAATCTGTGAACTCCAAGAATGAGATAAATTCATGCGTAATTTTGGTCGGGGTTGTAGGGGCAATTTCTGTGACGGGCTCTGGTGCAACTCGGTCGATGAAGGGGAGCCAATGCTTAGTCTTCTCGAATTGGTATGGAGGAGGGCTCTTGTACTCGAAATTACCTCGTTCACTTCGATGATAAGGCCAGAATTGAACAAGGATGCTCGCCTTCCATAGCTCAACGACAGTCTCTGCTACGGATGAAATGGCATTGGGTCCGTTCAAAAAGGACGGGCAGTATAACTGCTGACCTTCACCGTTGAGACAGTTCTTGATCAGAGACATGACAGAAGATCCTTGGCCTGATTCCACCCAGACGCAAGACTGGAACTTCTGAGCAATTCTTTGAATGGCCGCCGAAAAGTAGACTGGATTTCGCGTGTGGTGTGGAATTAACCAAGCACCCAGTTCTTGCTCAATGTGGTCTTTCGTTGCAAGCTCAAGGAGAATGGTTGGCTTCTTCCATTGCACGCTATTCGCAAGCTTTTCAATTCCCGGCAGTATATCTTCAGTCAAAGCGGAATGAAAGCCGTGTGTGACTCTTAGTCGCTTGACACGAACAGACTGTTGACGCCTGTCATCGCCAGTGATGTGGCTTTCGAGAGCGCTTACAGCCTTGGCTGTACCCACGACCACGTGGTTTGTTGGGTGATTGAAGCAGGCAATTTCTAGCTTGTCCGAGGGCGATTCGGAGGTGATACTATCGAGGATGCTCTTGACAGTCGCATGATCTGATTGAATTGAAATCATGGATCCCCGCTCTTGGCCGCTGAAAACCATAACTACTGGGCGTGGGCTGGAGCTGATACCTTTTGATGTTACTTCGGAACCAACAACAATATTCTTGAGCAACTTCTCGAGGTCGTTCAGATCCATGACGGTTCTCGCAAACGAATAGGCCAAGTCATGGTTGCTTCTGTCTGTCAAGTTGAAGAGAATGTCGGAAAGAAGGTGGGCAGAATTGGCAGAAGATGATCGCTGGACTTCTATGTACGTCAGAAGCTTCTTGGCATACGCAACCAAACTGGCCTCTGATGCAGCCGACAAGAAGAAAGGCTGTTTAGCCGTAATAGTTGGCCGCTTTGTAAGCGTCGTGGATGATACTGGCGTGGCCTCACGGACAGCAACTACAGCGTTACTTCCAGCTGCACCGTAGCTATTGATAAAAGCAAGCTTTGAGGATGCCTCCCAAGGCTTGGATTTTTTCGCAATAGCCATCATGTCGGGCTCAAGTGCGGGTATTTTGGGATTGAGAGTGCTATAGTTTGCCTGCCCAAGTATAGTGTTATGCTGCATCATGAGGAGGACCTTGATTAGGCCAGCCACACCGGCCGATGCCTCTGTGTGACCAATATGGCCCTTGACAGATCCAAAGTGGAGCAGATCTTTACGGTGGGAACCTCCAAAGGCATCGCGGATACTTTGGCATTCGATTGGGTCACCTACTTGTGTTCCTGGAAATCTTTCGTTAGCAAGTTGATTACTCGGCAATTGCATATGAAAAAGGCTTACCAGTGCCGTGAGCTTCAACATAGGTCACGCTAGATGGAGAAGCATTGGCCATGTTGAGTACCTTGTTGTAAACTGTTGTCTGCGATGAAGAACAGGGAACAGTGATATGAGCATCGTTGTGATTTTGAATAACGGCAGATCCAACAATCACACCCAAAATGTGATCGCCCTCCTCAACGGCCGTCGAAAGAGATTTGAGTACGACAGCTGCAACACCTTCTCCACGACAGTAGCCGTTGGCGGAGACATCGAATGGCTTACAAGCGCCTGTTGGGCTCAGGAATCCGGCGGCAGCCAGGTTCTGGTAATCGAAAGGACTGCTGAAGATGTTGGTTCCACCTGCAATTGCACGCGAACATTCTCCGGTTTGAATCGCTCGACAAGCCGTATTGATTGCGACCAGGGACGAAGAGCAAGCAGTATCAATAGTCATTGCGGGGCCGGTGAATCCAAATTGGTGAGAGATACGACCGCTGAAGAACGCTCGCGAGGTTCCTAGCATGGAATAGGCGTTCGGTGGATGGCAAGCGACGTTGTCGTAGTAGTTGTTGGCAACAGCACCAATATAACAACCATAGTCGTTTGAGTGACTTGCGCCGGCTGGCCCGAAGTGACCGGCGGACTCCAAGGCTTCGTAGACAACTTCGAGTAAAATTCGTTTTTCTGGGTCCCACGAGACTGCTTCACGAGAAGATTTCTTGAAGAAACGGTGATCAAAGCTATCGGGATCGTCGATGAAATTGCCCCAGAACTTGGTGTTCGCATGATCAGCCAAACGAGAGTTGTTTAGATTCAATCGACCTGACGGTGGCTCTCGAACCATAGATACGCCAGACTCCAGCAGGTCCCAGAATTTGTCGACGTCGGCTGCGCCCGGGAAACGACAAGCCATACCAACAACCGCAACTGAATGTGGAGGATATTTAGCTTCTAGATTCCCATTGATGCCATTGGGCTGTCCGACTTCATGAATGCCATTGACTCCGTTAACGGTACCGTCCCGCTGAGAGAGACTGAGAGGCAAGACACCCTCTTCGAATGCAAATGTAGTGACTCTTGGGCGGTCCGTGGGAAAAGCGTCGAAAGTCTTCTGCACGGTTGTATGCCAGTCCGCCGTGCGGAGCAGGATGCTCTCAATTGCAATATCAGTGACCGAGACATCTCCCGTGATGAGCTCCCCGGTGGCATTCATTCGAAGTGGGGCTTGAACTTGTGAAGCAAATGGGTATAGAAGACCTTTGATGGATTTCGAAAATCTCTTCAGGTGTTCAGCCGCAGTAGTATGGTCGACAGCAGAATGAAATCGGCCATTGATACCGATCGTCTTGGCACGAAGCCCAGCCTCTCTGAATGCCTCGGTCAACTGCTTCTCGTCACTCGCTTGAGCAGTGACCGTAACGCAGGTGCTGTCAGTGATGCATGAGATGTAAGCCTATATGGGAGTAAGCAATTGGCTTCAGGCAAATAGAAATCTTTGAGTTCTGACATGTTCATAGCCGCTCAGAAGGTCCTCAACTTGAGCTTTGGAAAACTGTCCTTGCCTCCATCGAACAGATAGAGCACAGATCGGGCTCGAAGGCTCGGCGTACAAAGCGTTTCGATCAATATATGCACCCACACACATTGCCAGGCGCAAGCTGGTGGCGGCGTGTTTGGCCAACTCTCCCTCATTTCCAGAAAAGCCAATAGCAGCAGCGGTGAGGAAGCCTGTGCAGAAGCCTTGGACGCCAAACTGTTGCAGTGATCGAATTGTCTGGCTGAAATCAGGTCCGGCGTTAGTTTTGTCCAAGTGCTGAAGAAAGAGAGCTATCTGCAAGAGGACCGCGAAAGGCAAAGAGGCAACGTTAAGAAGAGCATCGACAGGTAAAGATAGAAGTCCTGAATCTAGCCATTGCGATAGGGAATCAATTGATGCAGCCGCAGGGACCCGTTCCAACGTGTTGTCGGAAGCAATCAATTCTCGAAGAAGGTTGGGCAGATCTTTCAGAGTGGCGGCCAAAGATTGACAAAGACTCTTGTGGCCCAGCAAGACTTGACGGAGTTGATCCAATTCTTGTAAAGGAGGAAGGCGAGCTTGAGGGCCGCACAGAAATAGGTCCGTTGTTGAGATCGTCATTGTATGTAGTGTTGAAAAGACTTGCAAACTGTATACTTGGATTCACATTGCGAGACAATACTGGAACTTCACCCTTATATGTACTTATCCGGCATACTGACTCGCTTTCCAATCCAGCAGAAGGAATGTAATAATTTGCTTAAATTTATTATTTGGCTCGATATTTTTCAATACAAAGTATTAGGTGTAAACTCGCAAAACTCAGGGAGTTTATACAAGCAAAGCTAGCATGCGTAGCCGAGAGACAATTTGGGTGCAATTATTGTGCTTATTTAGTAATTAAATTAAGGTATTACCGTTTTTATAATTATAAAATATAATGCATAATGTCAGCATTCTAATTAGAGTTTGCTAAGCTTTGGTGGATCGATCTATAAAGCTTATTTTTGCATTCGGAAGTGATTTCGATTGACGGCCAGGGGTTGGCCTGAAACCCTGAATCTGCAAAGCTTGACAAGCTAGGCAAATCGCCCGACCTTCAAGTTTATCCGAGCAAACCACCCACCCTCGCTCAAGCCCTCAATCGTCCCCACCACCTCTTATATTTATTGTAGACGTGTAGATGTTCGCTCAGGAATATCACTCCTCAATCCTGCTTTGAGGTTCTCCATTGGCGCAATAATCTGACAGCATGCCTGTAACGTTCACAGTGAGTATTTCGGTCTTCGAATACGTCTGAATATACACTCAAACAAGAAAACAGAATCTCTACGACCGCGACGCGGAACTCGATGTAGATTACTACCTCAACACGCATATGCCATTGGTGGCAAGGCTACTCGGGCCCTCAGTCATTATCTCGTGGACCCTGTGGAAACTTCCCGAAGACAGCCCCTTCTCCTACGAAGGTGCAGTGACCTGGGCTAGCCTCGAGGCGCGGGATGTTGCCTTGAAGAGCAAGGAAGGACTTCAGTGTATTGCGGATCTCCAGAATTTTGTGAAGAAGCCCGCGATGGTGATGTTGCGCGAGCATGTGGGTTCGGGGAAGGCCTAAAAGTGCAGTTCGGAGCTGATAACGCATGGGCGGGACGGGTCGTATCGTAATCTACTTCTGCTTCTACACTTCCTCCTGCCATATCTAGTAATTTTGATGTGTATTCACAATCCTTAATGTGGAAGAGAGTCATGCGCCGGACCACAATTGTAAGCCATGCAGAATACTAGCGTGAGCCGTGCATATGTCATAGGTACGCCATGCATACGCCATGCATGCACAATCCTAAAGTTCTCCATATATATGTTTTTATTGAAAATCTACTGAGGACAGTCTCTGGCCGACGAAGACCGAAGTATCCACTCCTTTATCATGGCCCTGATGCCTTCTTGCTTAGCCAGTGACAAACTTTCAAGTTATCTATCTAGAAAAGGCCACCTTCCATTCGCTGATCCCATTATATATATGCATGTTTGAATTCCCAGTTTTCCAGAAGAGTAACGCTAAAGCGATTCCTTCGAGAATATACCATTACTATCACCATGTCCGATGCAACACCCTCAACAATCAGCCTCGGGGACCTCCATCTGCCGCGCATCCTCTGTCTCCACGGTGGGGGTGTCAACGCTGAAGCTTTCCGTTTACAATGTCGAGGCTTGTTTCGAGCCCTAAGCGGCAATTTCAGATTCGTCTTTCCGGATGCGCCCTATCTGTCCCCCGCGGATCCTGGAGTCATGCCCACCTACGCCCACCTGCAGCCGTTCCGCCGTTGGCTACGTTGGAAACCTGAGCAGCCCAACCCCGGCCCTGACACTATATGTCAGGACATTGACAGGGTTCTACACGAGGCAATGGTCATTGATAACGCCATGGGCGCCACCGGCGAGTGGGTTGCTATCATGGGCTTCAGCCAGGGCGCGAAAGTAGCTGCAAGTCTGTTGCTTCGCCAGCAGCTCCGTGCAAAGAAGCTCGGGCAAGACCGAGCTGGCTCCAACTTCAAGTTCGCTGTCCTTCTGGCTGGTCGCGCTCCTTTGATCGCCATGGACCCGGAATTGACTGACTCGCTCGCTCTCGCTGATGCCGATGAGCTCACTACTGGTGCATTTGCGCAAGTTACCGGCTCATTCTTGCAAAGATCCGACGACCACGTTCTTCGTCTACCTACTCTCCACGTTCACGGCAAGAAAGATCCGGGTATCGCGAATCATCGACGGCTTCTCACCGATTTCTGTAAGGAGGGTACGGCTCGCCTGGTGGAGTGGGATGGCGATCATCGAGTAGTGATTCAAGGAGCAGATGTCGCTGCTGTTGCGAAGGAGATTCTGGTATTGAGCAAGCAGACCGGCGTGTTATTGTGAACACTAAAGGCGTTCTTGCTTCTTTACATTGGAAGTACTGTACAGTTTATGTCATAACTGAAGTTAAAGGATCTTAAATGAATGTTTGTTCTGTATACCGAATCCTTTCGCAGGATCTGTGATGATGTGTAGTACTCAGACACGTGACATCATTTAGAGGAGCCGACGGGAAGCACCTTCCGTGGGGTGGGCGTTGGGCGTTGGGGCGAGAGGCGGGCGAAGTGGGACGGGCCGAGAAAAAGTGCGAAGTGGGGCACGTCAAATCCTTCGGGGCGGGGGGAGTGACGATCGGGAGCCTTGGCGCCAATGATTTCCGCACGCTCGTGTTACATCACATCGAAGAAGCTTGATTGACGATATCTCCGGCTGAGTTGGTTATTCCCGAAGATTAAGTCCGTCTTCTGTTACTGATACGATGCTCTGTGTTCTCTTTTCTCCCAATATGCTTCGTATTCATTCTGGCTTTGATTTTCCTCCACCTTTCACAGTGGTAGCTTCAAGCCCCAAGCCACAGCTTACAGTGTCCTCGCCTCGCTCTCCAGCCAACTTCCTGCAACAACTTGAGCCCTAAAGACCACAGCATACATATCCTTGCGCCAAGGTCTACAGCTATGCCAACCAATGCATCCGTCAAGCGCATTCTCAGCGTCATAGAGAAGGATAACTCCAAAGTGCTGGGCGTCAAGATCAACGGTAAGGCAATCACGACGAAGCAATACATCCCCCGTGCTGGTAAGTTAAGTCTCATAGCTATACCGAAATTCACGTCCACGGAAATTTCATAATCTGACCATCTCCACAGAAGCCCAATCTGCCCCCGAGATATCCTACGCCGTCCCAAACCCTTCCGCAACCTACATGATCGTCGCCCTCGATCTCGACGCTCCCTTTCCCTCATTCGACCTCCTCGGTCCCATCCTGCACTGGATCCAGCCAGGTTTCAAAGCAGGTCCCAACAACGTCTTGACTCCCAGCGAGCCTTTTGTCGCCAACTACATCGGGCCTGCTCCTCCTCCGGGCAGTTCTCCACATCGCTATGCATTCTTCCTTTTCGAGCAGCCCAAGGATTTCAACGGCGAGAAATATGCTCCAGCAGGTGGGAAGCCGCTTAGCAATTGGCATCGCATGCGTTACGATCTGGACGTCTGGCAGAAGACTGCTAAGCTCGGTGAACCTCTTGCTGCCAACTATTTCTTGAGCAACTAGGTGCTTGCTTGTGGTCGCAGGTCCTGGGCCCTATTTTGACATATCATTGATGGCGCAAGAGTTTATTTTGACCGTGGGACACGGTCAGCTTCGACCGGGGTCGGTCTGGCGCACATACTATAGGACTTTGGTCTTGGGCTGCTAGCTGGGTAGATTCAACGAGTTGTTTTGATGTTTATCTATCTTTGGTAAAAATTGAATTCTATCCATATTATTCTGAGGCCCGATGTCCAATATTTCAAGCCATTCATGCTGCAGCTATATTGTGTGATGTATAATCCAGTCTATCTTGTAGTAAATAGCATTCTTCTTTTCATTATTCATATGAGTGTAGAGAGTGCACATTTTGATGATACAATCACGGGACTTAAGCCGTCTTAGATCGATCTTGGTCATTATTTTCAGGAGGAGAAGGAAGAGAACTTTTCATTAATATAATATACAAGTCTAGGAGCTACGTACGCCATTCTTGTCAATTGCGATTTTAGTCTTCAAAAGTGAGGCTGGATTCAGACTTGCTCAAGCGCCTCCTCCTATAATCTACTGTATCTAAACTCAAGGAGACCACTTTTCAACACTTAGAGCCGAGCTAGGAAAGCGCAACTGTCAAGTCTCCCGCAGCAAACTTACTTCTCGCTCGCAAAGCCTCTCCGTACCTCCAGAGCAAGTAGGGCGCCGGCACACCGAGGGCAAGAGCAACAAAAGCAAGCACGCTGTTTCCCCAGCCGTATCCTAGCTTGTCATACATTGCCGGCGCAAACAACGGGAATCCAAATCCTGCCAGACTGCGCAAGACCATGACAGCCGCCATGCCGCTTGCAGCATAACGCGTATATGCGTCCACAACGTAAGACTGCATCGTCTGAATGCCAGAAACGGTACCCACAGCTATGAGGAAGGCGCCGATGTCGGGGAGAATCCAGTGCTGGTGCGTTTCTGCCGTCCATCCATACCACAAAAACCCAATAGGCAACAAGATAGAGCAAGGAATCATTACCGGAGCCCGAAATTCGGGTGTTCCTACGTTGTTGTTCCTTCTCTTCAATCGATTGTATGTGAAATCGTTGATCCGGGCTGTTATCTCTGCTCCCATGACGTATCCGAGGCCCAAGGTGATGTAATTGAGGCCGCCCATTTCAATCGACATGTGATAGTAAGCTGGGTTTGTAAATAGGCTAGGGAAAGATGAGAGAACGAGGTATGTGAGGCCGTAGAGGTAGGCCATGTAGACAGCGATAACGATGATAATGGGCTGTGTGGCGAGCATGGTGAATGGCCTCGCAATGGAGACTTGAATCTTCCTTGCCCAGTGCGTGGTGGTCACCTGTGCAGCCTCAGCATACCAGGAATCGTCACCAGTATGTTTCCTGAGGCGGCGAGCTTTCTGCTCGAGGAGCTTGGGCCCGTAAGTCTCTTGCAGGAGAAAGAGGCCGAGGAGCTGAATTGCTAGGCAGAGAAGAGACGAAGCCCAAAAGATCCAGCGCCAGGTCGTGTTTCCGGTGATGAACGCACCGGCAATTGGGCCTACGGCAGGGCCAAGGAGAGGAGCGAGAGAGTATATAGCGATAGCTCGACCGCGCTGCTCTGCGTGCCAGCAATCTGACAGCACGCCGCCGCCGATACTCAAGGGAGCAGATCCACCAAGGCCGGCAAAGAAACGGCAAACCATCATTTGCGGTCCTGTGCGAGCAAATCCGCAGCCAAGGTTGAACACGAGAAAGAATAGATTCGAGAGCTGTAAGACTGGGACGCGGCCATATAACTCGGACAATGGACCTACAATGAGCGGGCCAAGAGCGTAGGCGAGGAGGAAGATGGATAGAATAAGGGCCCTAAGGGCGGAAGAATGGACATTCAAATCTCTACCAATATCCTCTAAGGCGGGTGCAACCATGGACGAAGCAACAGGAGAGATGAAGGCAAAGGCAGAGACGACGGTTGTGGCAGCCCATTTGCGAGCCATGGGCCAGTCCTTTGGGTTTGCTGGGTCTGTAGGTTTGTCCCAGGTGACGGCCCTATCCGTAAACTCGATGGACGAGGGCAGGCCAGGCTTTTTCTTGATATTCTTCTCACCCGACATGGCGGTCAGAGAGGAGGCAGAAGAGAGAACGTCGCCTATTGGAGGCACATTTGGAACTGTATTTTTGGCATTTTGGTTGGACTCGACGTCGAGAGGGAAGGGCGAGACTGGCCGTCTTTCATCGCAAGAAAGTTGGCTCGACATGATGGATGGTTCGAGACGTAATCATCGGCGTACAGAAACAATTCTGGAATGAAATGATTGCGGCTTGCTACACTATACCGGGCCCGTAGCAAGTGCCAAAAGAATCTTAGAACAGAGGGAGCATAGAATGCAGGCTTTGCTAGGGAGTTGAACAATCGAAGCATATGCCTCCAACACCAGTTCACCAATCGGATTACGCATCCTTCCCGTGCCACACGTCGGCATGCTGCTTGTTACGAGGTTGGAATCAATAATCTCGGACGCAGGCCAGTTGATGTTGCGCAATCTGCCCCCACAACGGAACCGACGGAGATATCGCTGCCTCGACTTCAGTATTGCCGACCTTTATCTTCGCGCAAGCTGCTTATACATCTTTCTTAGCGAACAACGCCTCAATCCTCTTATCGAACAATTCGGCAACCCTCCGAACAACACCTCAATGCTGCGAATTTTGACAGTTGCGCAATTGATAGTCGTCTAGCCTGGCAATGATAGCACGCAAATCTAGAAGCTTCACCACTGTAACAGCCCTCACCGGCAAGTACGAAGAATCAACAGCGTTCTAATTAATGGGAAGGTTCTGTATTGATGCGTGTAAGAGATAAGACGTTTTTGGCCTCTCTAGGTAAGAACATGAACCATCCAATCCTCGCTGTTCCGTGCAACCTTGACTTTTCTAGGTAAGAGTATACTCGGCAAAAACGCCGTGGCATTTTATATCTCCATCGGCCCATACCGCATATATCGAGACCCTTGTGGGGGGCTTAAGTACTCGTGCAGCCCAGATGTCTGACAATAGGCCTTTTGTAAAAGATCAGTTTTTGGCACCTGCTGTTTTGAGGCATCTTCGGACATCTCAGCCGCATAGTAATGCTTACAGCTATCCTTTCTTCGCAAAAAGGTGTGTCGATTTGACAAGCCACACCATCGAACATATCCATAAACGGTGAGAGAGCGGGTTGAGCTCGAATAATAAAAGGAAGGAGCTAAGAAGCTGCGTCAGCCGTTCTCGCACTATTGATTCTTGAATCTAGCATCTCGATCCTTCGAGGCAGGATGAGCTGACTCCATGGCAAATGTCTCTTGCTCCAATTCCACGAAGAAGTGGAAAAACTCAGCTATAAAAACATGAGAAGCCATGCTTCTACTTTATCATTTTAGAGTACTCATCAGCGATCTCGATAACTTCAGCTACAAAATGCTACCAAACTCAATTTTCTCGGCCATTTCGGCGCTTAGCCTCGTGCCCTTCTCCTCGGCATCACCCACTCGTCTCAACGTGCGAGGCAGTACCCCTTCAGCAAGCAGTGTTTCGACAATCTACCAATTTCCAAACGGCACATGGCTTGAGAACTTGGCCATCAGAGAGAATGGGGGCGCTCTCCTGTCCGATTTCACCTCCCCTCGGCTCATCTACATTGATCCATTTGCTTCGGACCCAGGCCCATCCACCGTCCACACATTCCCATCTCCCGCAACAGGCCTCGTTGGCATTGCTGAGCTTGGAACTGATATATTCTATGTGGCGACCTTGGATTATAGCTTTGCAACATTTTCGGCTGTCAAAGGGAGTGGACAGCTCTGGTGTGTGGATATGAGTGGCTATCCTGAATCTGCGCCAGTCACGCTGGTTGCGGACCTTTCCAATTCTACTCAACCGAACGGCGTGACTGCTGTGCCCGGTAGCACGAAGATCCTAATTGCAGATTACGTGCAGGGTATAGTGTGGCGGGTGGATGTCAAATCTGGGGCTGTAGATATTGCTGCCAACAGCAGCGCACTGGCCGCAAGTGGTGTCAATGGGATTCATGCTCCGGGGGACGGCTACATCTACTTCACCAACACCGGCACTTCCAGCTACGGTAGATTGCCCATCAGTTCGACCGGGACCGAGACTGGTGCTGCGACAGTTCTTTTCCAAAACACTGCGGTTTCTCCGGATGACTTTGCTCTCTATCCTAGCATGAGCAGTACAGCGGCTTTCCTGATGGACAGTGGCAGCAATCGGGTTGTCTACACACCGGGCAATGGTAATTCGTTCACGACAATTGCAAACATCAGTGGTCCTACCGCGGCTGCCTTTGGTAGACGATCGGGTGATGGAAATAGCTTGTACGTCAGCAGCACTGGGGGAGATCAAGATTATGCCGAGAATCCTGTGCCAGTGGGTGGGCGATTGACAAAGATAATTCTTGCGTAGTGAGTAGATTTACAAAGGTCTAGTTTGGAATCATTCAGGCGTAATCAATTTATAATGATAAAGTGGAAATTATATTAAGTTGTGTTAATAGAATCCATTGCCTAGGTCTAGCTGAACGGGATCACCCAAGTCCTGAATAAAAGATTCCTAATTGGCCCAAAATAGCAATTCAACTTGATCCCAGGAAGGGTTTTGCTGGTATGAGCTTTCGTAATTAGTGTTGTTGTTATTCGTGAATGTCTACTCAGAGGTACTATAGGGTATTGGTCTCAAGCATTCCTAGTGCCAAAGAAGTGCTACTAGTATTAGTGCTACAAATGTCTACTCAATCCACGATCGAGTTTTTGATACATCGAGCAAACTAACCTTTCCATCTTAGCTTTTCTAAAGAGCTCCATAGAAAAGAATCACGTATAAGCGTTTTGTATTTTATAAAACTGGTTTCGGCGGCTAGTTATATCCTTTTAATATGTTTATATAGTTTTATAAATACGATTACATCGGCAAATTTCAATTGGATCGGAAATTCGACAGTAATCGGGCCGGCGTGCTATTCTTTGTCTGGTTAGCTCCAGTCTGAAACGCCGTTTGCCGAGCCTATCAGATTGCGATTAGTCTGAGCTCAGACTAAAGCCGTTTAGCCAAACCAATCAGATAATAGCTCATTCTTTCAGACGTTTTAAACGCTCCAGGCTCTTTAAACGAGTTTTAAACAATTAAATATTTTAAAGTTTATAAATATATAATACGTAATAAATTTAAAATTAAATAATTTAAAATTTTAATTAATTTTATTATATACGTATTAAAATATATTTTTATAAAATTTAAATATAAAATTTGTATTATTTTTTATTAAAATATATTTTATATGTAATATATATAATAAAATAAAATATTTAATAATTAATTATAATTAAAAATATATTAAAAATATTAATATTTTAATTAATTTAAATATAAAATTTATTATTTTATTTAAATTAATTAATAATTTTAAAAATAATTTTTTAATCGATTTAATTATATTTAATAAAATTAAATTTATTATTATTAAATTAAAATTTATTAATATATTATATTATTTAATTTAAATAAATTATTTTTAAAATTTTTATAATAATATTAAAATTATTATTTAATAATTAAATTTATTTATAAAAATTATATATTATATTATTAAAATATATATTAATATTAATATTAATTAAATATAAAATAATAAAATTTATATTAAAAAAATTTGTATATAAAAAAAAAAAAATATTTTTTAAATTAATATTTAAAATAAAATAAAATATAAATAAATTTATTTTATTTAAATATTAAAATTTTTATAATATTTTACATTTTAATAAAAAATTTTAAAAATTATAATTTTATTAATTTATTTTTATTTTAAATTAATAATTAAAAAATTTTAATTTAAATATTTTATAAATATTTAAAATAAAAACGTATTTTAAAATTTTTAAATTAAAATTATTATTAATTTTAATATTTAAAATAAAAATTTATTTTAAATTTTTTTACGATTATATAAATAATACGTAATTTAAAAAAAAATTGATATTAATTTTTAAATCGAATTAATAATTATATTTATTTTTTATTTTTATTAAAATATTTAAATTTAAATTTAATATATAAATAATATTTTTATATTTTATTAAATATATTATTTTTATTATATTAATAATTAATATATAAATTTTTAAAATATTTTAAAAATAATAATAATATATTTAAAATTATAAAAATATAATTTTAAAATTTTTATTATTTTTTTTTAATTATTATAAAAAATATAAAAATAAATATTAAAATTTTATTAAAACGATAAAATTTAAATCATTTAAATTATAATTATAATTTTTAATAAAAATATAATAAATTTTAAATATTTTAAATTTATTATTAAAAAAAATAAAAAAATATAAATATAATAATATAATTATTAAAAAAAAAAATTAAATTTAAAATAAATAATTATTAAATTAAAAATATTCGATTTAAAAATTTAAAATATAATTTATAAAAAATAAAAAATATATATAAATATAATTTTAAATATTTAATATATTTATTTTGTAGTAAAATTATAAATTATTAAAAAATTTTAAAAAAATTTAATATAACGTATTATTAATTTTTAAAATAAATATATTTTTTAAATTATTTTTAATATTTAAAATTTTATTATTTTAAAAAAATATATAAATTATAAAAATATTAAAAATATATTAATTCGAAAATTTTAAAAAACGTTTTATAATAAAAATATTAAAATAATATTAAAAATTAAAAAAAAATTATATTGAAAAAAAAATTAATAATAAATTTAAAATAAAAAATTTTTTTTTAATAAAATTAATAAAAAATTTTTAAATTAAATAATTTTAAATAAAATAAAAATATAAAAAAATAAAATTTATAATAATTTAATATTTTTTAATATTAAATTAATTTTTAAAATATTTTTATTTATTTAAAATATTATTTTTATAATTTAATAATTTGTAATTTTTAAAATTATATATTTAAATTTATTTTTATTTTTATATTTTTATAAATACGTTATTTAATAATTTAAAATATTTTAAAATTTTTAATAATATTTTTAAATATTATTATAATTATTATTAATATAAACGAATTAATTATTAAAATAAATTTTATTTTCAAAAAAACGTAAAAAATATTTTATTATTTAAATTAAAATATAATTAATATAAATATTATTTAAAAAATTATTTAAAATAATATATTTTTTAATTTTTTATTTTTATTATAATAATTTATATAAAATTATTCGAAATTTTAATTATTAATAATATTATTTTTATATAATTTAAATAATTTTAAAAATAATTTCAAATTTTTTTTTAAATTATATTATTAACGTTTTAAAATAAATTTTTTATAAATCGTTTTTAATTATTTATAATAATATATAAAAATAAAATATATATTAAAAATCGAAATAAAAACGAAAAATAAATAAAAATTTAAAAAGTTTAAATTATTATTTATTTATTTATAATAATATTATTAATAAATTTATATTTATTATAATTAATTTATAAAAATTTTAATTATAAATAAAAGTTTTTTTATTAATTTAATTATTTAAAATTAAAAAAAATTTATTAAATAAATTATTTAAAATTAATTATTTAAAATATAATATTAAAAAATATTAATTTTATATTTTATAATAATAATAAAAATTAAATAAATAAAACATTTTATAATAATAATAAAAAATTAATATTTTTAAATAAAATAATATTAATTATAAATATATTATTATAATTATAAAAAAAGAAATCAAATATCGATTTTAATTAATTACAAATTTAAAAACGATTTATTAAAATCATAAAAAATTAATATCGATTTAATAATAATTTAAATAATTTAAAATTAAAATTTACAATTTGAAATATTAATCGAATTATTAAATAATTTAATAATAAATTTAAAAATAAAAAATATAATAATTATTAAAAAAAATAATTAATATTTTATAATAAATATAATTTAAAAATTATTAATTATAAATAATTTATATTATAAAAAAATAAAAAAATTTAAAATTTAAAAATTTAATTATAAATTAATTCGTTTTAATTAATAAATTAAATTTATTTAAAATAATTTATAATTTATAAATTAATTAATTAATTAATTAAAATAAAAATTAAAAAAATTATTAATTAATTATTTATAAAATTGTTTTAAAAAAAAATATATAATTTTATTATAATCGTTTTTTGTATAATAAATTCGTTTTAAATTTAAAAAAAAAAAAAATTTTTTTTTTTTATTTTTATTTTAAATAAAAAATTTAAAATTTGAAATTCTTTAAATTGTTATTGTGAGTATAATACTAGTTTAGTAGTCACGTGAAGCACTAGGCCGAATTGGGACTAGCGCCACTTGCGCTAGAGTTGAGATTATATTTTTTAATTTTTATATATTTATTAAATTAAATATTTATAATTAATTAACGAATTATTTAATTTATTTATTTATTTCGTTTTTAATTTTTTATTAATAATAAATATTCTTAGTAATATTAATAATTTTTTTTTTTTTTAAATTTTAATAATATTAAATTTTTTTTTTAAAAAGAATTTAATAAAAAAAAATATAAACGAATTTTAAATTTAAATTTATTATTAAACAAATTTTAATAATTAAATTATTAAAAAAAATTATATTAAATAATAAAAAAATTTAAAAATTTTATATAATAAATTATATTAAAAAATATATTAAATTTTTTAAATTAATTATTATTAAAAAAAAATTTATTATTAAAAATTTAAAATTTATTATAAATTTTTTTTAAATTTTTTATAAATTATATTATTAATAAAAATTAAATTTATAAAAATTAAAATTTATAAAATTATTAATATAAAATCGATTAATAAAAATATTGATTTTATAAATATATAATTTTAATTTTTAATTAAATATAATTTAAATATTTTTTTATAAAAAAAATAATTAAATTTTTCGTTTTAATAAAATTTTATAAATTTAAAAAAAATAATAAAATTTTTTTTTTTAAAAAATTAATAAAAAAATAATTATAATTTATAATTTATTTATAAAAATCAAAATTAATTTTTTATTAATACTTTTTATTTATAATAAAAAAAATAAAAAATTTATAAATTAAAAACAAATATTAAAATTAATTTAAATAAATTGAATATTTTTTTTTATATATAATTTATAAATTTTAAATAATTATATTTTATAATTTTAATTTATTTTTTATTATTTTTAAAATAGAAATTAAAATTTTTATAAAATATTATATAATAAATTTAATAAAATTATTTAATAAACGAATATTTATAAATATTATAAACGATATTTAAAATTAAAATACGATTAATAAAATTTAAAATATTAAAAAAAAAAATATTTAATTTTTAAATATTGTTTATATTATATTTAAAATTAATTATTAAACGTATGTTATTTATTTAAAATTTATTAATTAATCGAAATAAAATAATAATAATTTTATATTTTTTTAATATAAATATAAATATATTATAATATGTTTTATTATTAATAATAAATTTTTTAAATTTAATTAATTAATTATTTATTTTAAAAATTAATATTAATCTTTTCAAATTACGTATAATTTACGTAATACGAATTATTTTAATTATAAACGAAAAATACTAAATTTAATCAAAGTATTTAAATATAATAATTTAATTAATTTATTAAAAAATTTTTAATTATATAATTTCGAAATATTAATTTATAATAATTTTAATATTTTATTAAAAAATTTTTTTTTTTTTAATAAATAAAATAAATTTTATACAATAATATTTATATAAAAAATATTAATTATTTAATAAAATAATTTTTAATTTTTATTATTTTAAATAATCGAATTCAATTTTATAAATTTTTATTTTAATATTTCTTTATATTAAAATTTAAAATATATTATTATTTTAAATTTATATTTAATTTATATTATATTTTTTATATAAATTTATATAATCGTTTATTTTTTATATATTATTATTATTTTAATTCGAAAAAAAATAATTTAATTTTATAATATTTTATTATATTAATTTAATTCGATTTTTTTTTTTTTTTTTTACGTTTATATTAATATTTATAACGTTTACAAATTTATAATATATTTTCAAATTATTATTATTAATAATTTTCTTACGATATATTAATATTTTACGAATATTTTAATTAATTATTTCGAGTTTTATTTACGAGTTTATAAACTTTCAAATTTTTAATCAATAATATTAATAATTTTATTATTTTTTTTATTTAATTCGAAAAATATAAAATTTTATAATACGATTTAATAATTTGTATTCGAGTTTATTATTAATATTATTATTTTAATAATAATATTAAAAATAATTATATTCGATTTATTATATAATAATTATTATCGACGTTTTTAATTTAATATAATTATTCGAAATTCGATTATTATTATTAATTATTATAATAATAAATTTTTTATTTTTTATTTTTATATTATTAATATAATTTTATAATATTATAATTAATTAATTCAAATTACGTGATATTTATTAAATTATTATATTAATATATTAATAATAATATATTAAATTTTCAATATATTAAATATTATATATATTAAATATTATATATATATTGATTTAATATAATTTTAATTTATTAAAAAAATAAATTTTTTTTATTTTTTAATTAAATATTTTTTTTTATTTATTTATATTTATATTTATTTTTTTAATTAAAAAAAAATTATTAATATTAAATTATAAAATACGTATTTTATTACGTAATATTTAATTTCGTTTTTATTTTAATTTTTTTTTTTATAAAAAAAATATTAAATAAAACAAATTATAAATAAAAAAATTAAAATTTTATTATTAATAATTCGTTTAATATTATTTAAATTTTTATATATTAATATTTTTATTTAATTATTTTATTTATTTAATTTTGAAATCATTGAATTTTTTTTTATTTAATTTTATAAAATTAAAAATATTATATTTATAAATAATATTATTATAAATAAATTTAATAATTTTTTATTAATTTAATTTTAATTTAATTCAAAAAATTATTTTATATTATAATTAAATTATTAAATATTTTATATTACGAAAATTTAATTATATTTATTTTTTAATATTTATATAATAATATTTTTATTGTTTTAAAATTTCGAATAATTGAAAATTATTTATTTAAATACGAAAATATTTTTCAATTTAATTATTTTAACGTTAATATCGCGTTTATAATTAATTGTAATATAATTTTATCGATTTTACAAAAATTTTAATATTATAATTTTACGAAAATATATTTAAAATTATTAATTTAAAAAATAATTTAAATGCGAAAACAATAAATTATATATTTAATTAAAATGTATTTTTTTATAAAATAAATTTTTATTACGATCAATAAAAATCGAAAAATTGAATCGTAATATAAAAATTAATTTAAAATTATATAATTGATAATTTAATTTTAAATATTAAATTAAATTAATAATTTTTTTATTTCGATAAAAATATTAAAATTTTAATCGTTTTTCGTATTATTTATATTTTAATAATTAATTATATTATAATATTATAATTAATATTAATCGATTTTATATTAAAAATTTAATTAAAAATCGATTTTTTTATATAATATTTCGTATTTATATAACGCGTAATATAAAAATAATATACGATTAAATTTAATATTTTATATATAAAATAAAAAATTATTATTTTAAAATATATAATATATTTAATAATTAAAATTATTTGAAATTTATATTATTGTTTTTTTTTTAACGTTTTAATAATTATATAAATACGATTTAATTTTAATTCGATTTTATTTATTTTAAAATTATTATAATTTAATATATTAATATTAAATTTTTTATATTTTTTATATATTTATTATTTTTTTTTTTTTCTTTTTTTTAATTGAAAACTTTTAAAATTATTATAATAAAATCGAAATTTATATATTATATTTATATTTTTTATTTTTTTTATTATATTTTTAATTATTTTTTTTATTCGAATAACGAAAAATTTATATTTTAATTATTAAATAATATAAAATAATAATTTATATTTAATCGATTTAATATACGTAATTTTATATTTTAATTATTTTAATTTAATAAATATTATATTCGATTTTTTTTAATATTTTAAAAATTAAAATTCGTTATTTATTTATTTTAATATTATTTATTAAATAATTATAATTATTTTAATCGTCGTATTATATTACGATTTTTTATTAATTTATTTTTTATATTTTTAATATCGAATTTAAATTTTATTTTTTAAAAAAAAAGTTTTATTTTATTTTATTTTTTTATTATTTTCGTATTTTTGTTTATATTTATTTTGTTAATATAAAATTATATATATTATTTTTATATTTTTATTATAAACTATAAATAAATCGAATATTTAATTAATTATAATTAATAAATTTAAAAATACTTTTTACGTATTTAATATTTTATATAATATTTAAATTTTATATAATTTAATTATATTAAATCGATATTAAATTTTTATAATTTAATTTTATTTCGAAAATTATATTTAAAATATTTAAATTAAATTCGAGAAACGAATTTTATATTATTAATTAACGAATAATCGAATTCGAGAATTTCGAATTTTAATAAATTAAATTTATTAATTTATAAAAACGAACGATTTAATCGATAATTATAAAATATTAATAATTATATAAATAATAATTATTAAAATAATAATTTATTATAATTTTTTATTATTATTAATTTTATAAAATAATTTTTTAATTTTTTTAAAATACGCATTAAATATTTTCACGTGAATTCATTTTTAAAATATTTTATAAAAATATTTTATTATTTATTAATTTAAATATATTAATATAATACGTAAATTAATTAATTAACGAATTACAAATTTATAATAATATTATTATAAAAATTAATTATTATTTTTATTCGATCGTAATTATATAAAAAAACTATAAAAACAAATTTTTGTTTTTATAAAAATATAATTATTATAAACGATAAAAAAAAATTAATATATTATTATTTATTATAATAAAAATACTTAATAATAATCGTATTTTAATTAGTATTTATATCGAATAACGTTTTAAAAATCGCGTTAACGAATATAAAATTAAAATTATTAAATTTTAATATAAATACTAATAAAACGTTTATTATTATTTTAAATATTATTAACGTAAAATAATAAAACTATATAAAATATAATTAATATTTAAAAAAAAAAATTTCGAACGAATAAAAATTAAAAAAATAATTATAAAAAAAAAAAAATGCAAATTTATTAATACGATTTTCGTATTTTTTTACGTAAAAAAAATATAAATAAATACAATAATTGTAATAATAAAAATAATCGAAAAATTGAAAAAAAAAAATAAATTACGAATTTAAAACGAGAAAAAAAATCACGAAAATTTTAATAAACGTATAAATAATAAAATCGTAAAAAAATTATAAAAAAAAAATTAATTATTTAAAAACTAATAAAAAAAATATTTATTATTATTTTATTAATTACTATATATTAAATATTAATAATAATAAACAAAAATTATATATTTATAAAATTGAAAAAAAAAATTTTTAAAATTATTATTAAAATATATTAAAAATTTTAATAAACGATATTTTCAATAAATTATTATAAAATATATTTAAATATAAAAAAAAAAAAAATTAAAAAAAATTAAAAAAATTTGAATTAATTATTTAAATATTAATATTAATATTCGATTATTATTATTATTTTTATAATTTTTATTTTTAATAAAATAATTAATATATAATAAATAATTTTTCATAATTATATAAAACGATTAATAAAATTATTAAAATCGTATTTATATAAGAAAAAAAAACAAATAATATTTGAAATAAATTCGATTATTTTTAAATAATAATTATATAAATTATTTTCGATTTTAATTAAATTTTTTTTTTTACAATTTTTTATTTTTTAATCGAATAAATTAAATTTTAAATATTTTATTTTTAATTATAAAAAACTTTGAATTTTCTTTTTCGATCAAATAATAATATAATATTTAAATACGTAATTTTTTAATTTATATAATAATTAATATATATAATTAATATACAAATTAAATCGATTTTAATAAAAATAATAATAATAATAATAAATAAAATAAATAAAATAAATAAAATAAATAAAATAAATAAAATAAATAAAATAAATAAAATAAA
>MU119233.1:0-139684 GCA_014904845.1 Acephala macrosclerotiorum
TCGCGATAATTATTTACAATAATTAATTTTATTTTTAATAAAAAATAAAATATAAAAAAAAATTAAAATATAAAAAAAAAATTAAAATATAAAAAAAAATAAAATTATAATATTAAAAATCGTAATTCGTAAATCGTATATAATTATTTTTAAATTAAAATAATAAAATTAAAATAAATTTGAAATTTTAAAAAATAATATAAAAAAAATTAAAACAAAAAATTTTAATCGAAAAAAATCGATTAAAAAAATATTTATTTAAAAAATATATTTTATTAAAACGAATAAACGAATAAAATTTCAAATAAAAATTAAAATAATTTTTTTTTTACAAGAAAATAATATAAATAAAAATCAATTTTTAAAACGAATTTTATTTAAAAATAATAATTTAAAAATTAAAATCAATAATTTATTCGTATTAAAATTTTTTTTTTTAATAAAAAATAAAAAATTTCGAAAAATATATATTTATATTAAAACTATAAATGTTTTTTTTTAAAATCTTTAAATATATTTAAAAAAAAAATATTACGATTTTTTTAAAACAATATAATAATATATATATAAATTATAAAATTACTTTAAAAATTAAAAAAATACAATTTTTGTAATATATTAATTCGATTTACAAAAAGTAAATTCGATTTATATTAAAATATAATACTAAAAGTTATTTAAAAAAAAAATTTCGTAAATACAATTAAAAATACTATTAAATAAATATAAAATTCTTATATAAAATCATCGATTAATTTATAAAAAAATATACGTAAATTTATTCGATCGAATATTCAAAAAATTAATCAAATAAAATAAATTAAATAAATAATATTAAAAATGTAAATTTATAAAAATTTTTTTAATATATATTAAAAAACAAATTTTTAAAAATAACGATTATAAATCGATAAAAATATTTATTTATAATTATAATAAAATATACAAAAAAATAATTATTATATATAAATATAAAAAAAAAAACGATAATATAATAAAATTAATAATTTATTATTTTTTATTTTATTCGAATTATTTATAAAAAAAATTCAACGAAAAATATATATAATTATTAAAAAAATTTATATCGAATTTCAATTTTCGATTTTATATATTATTCAAATTTAAAAAACTCAATAAATATTTATATTAAAATTTTTAATTTAAATAAACGATTTTATTAAAAATTAAATTTTTTTTTTTTTCGTATTATTTAATAATTTAAAAATCGTTTTAAATATTAATATTATAATTTTTATAAATTAAAATCAAAATCAATTTATTTTTTTATAAAAATATAAACGAAAAACGAATTTTAATTATAAACGAAAAAAATATAATAATATAAAAAAAAACGAATATAAAATTTTATATAATTTAATATTAATTAAATTTTTACAAAATATATTATCAATTGTTAAAACAAATACAATAAAAATTAATATTATATACAATAATTAATAAAACGAATAATATTATTTTAAGTATTTTAAATAAATAAAAAATAAAAAAAATCGATTTTTTTATTAATTATTTTTTCGTAAATCGTTATTTATTTATAAATAAATTAATTAATCGTAAATATTATTATTAAAAAAACAATTAATAATATTATAATTTTTAAAATCGTAATCGATTTTTACGATTATTTATATTTAAAAATAATTAATATTAATATAATTAAATTATAAAACAAATAATTAAAAAAAAATTTAATTACGATTTTAAAAATATATAAAAAATTCAAAATTTATTCAATTTAATATTTAAAAAAAAAAAAATTAATATTAATAAATTTTTTTAAAAAAATCAAATTTATTATTATATATTTTTAATAATAATAATATTAATATTTAAAGTTTTAATAAAACGATTATTAATAAATTCTATGAAAAATTATTAATAAATACAATAATAATAAATATAATAATAATAAATAAATCGAAAAACAAAATTTAAAATATACGAAAAAATTTTTAATAAAAAACGAAAATAAAAAAAAATATTTAAAAATCGAATTATAATAATAAATTTTATAAAATGTTTAAAACGAAAAACGAAAAAAAATAAATATAAATTAATTGAAAAATAAAATTTTAAAATAATAATTCGATATTAAAAATAATAATTTTATTAATAAAATTTTATTATAAATTTTTTTTAAAAATATAATATTATTTTTAAAAAATTTTAAAAAAAAAAAAAATTTAATTATTAATATTTTAAAAATATTGAATTTTATTATAATAATTATTAATTAATAACAAAAAAACAATATTTATTATTTAATTTTAATAAATATTAAAATTATTATAATAAAAAAAATATTAAAAAATATTAATTTTATAAAATATTTAAAAAAACGAATTAATTTGTTTTTATTATTGAAAATTTTATAATATTTGAAATTAATTTTTATAAAAATCGATTTTTTATTATTGTTTTTAAATTAATTAATTCAAATAAAAAATATAAAATATTATATTATTTTTATATATATAATTCGAGATTTTAATAATATTATTATAAACGTTAAAAATTTTTAATTGTTTATTATTATTAAATAAAATTTCGAATTCGTTAAAATAATAATTATAAAAATAGAAATTAAATACAAAATTGAATATAAATTTCTTTTTTTTTTGTAAATAATATAAATTTTTTTTTTTAAAATAATTATTTATTGTAATAATAAAAATACAAATTAAATATAAAAATAATAATTCGTAAAATAATATATTTCGAGATTTTAAAAATTTCAATTTTATTTATACGATTATAAATTTTTTTTTTTAAAAATTTATTTACATTAAATTACTAGAAATTACTATATTCGTATATATTTTTAAATTGAAAAAATATTAAAAAAAAATATAATACGAAAAATTAAATATTAATATTATTAAAAAATAATATAATAATAAAATTTGCGAACAATTTTTATATTTTAATAAATTTTTTTTATTTTTAATATTATTTTATATAAAATAAATATAATTAAAATAAATATTATTAATTTAAAAAAAAATACAAATAAAACAATATAAAAAATAATTTTTTTTTTTTCGATTTTTTATAAAACGTTTTTTTTTTTAATAAAAAGAAAATAAATAAAATTTTTTTTTTTTTGTAATAATATTATTATTTTTAAATATAAATATTAAAAAAAAATATTTTGAAAATAATACAAAACGTTAATTATTTTATTTTATCGAAAAAAAATAAAATCGAAAAATTTTCGAATATAAAAACGAGAAAAAAACTCGAATAAAAAAAATAATTTTATCGTTAAATAATTTCAATTTAAATTTATTTAATATAAATATTAATACGATATATAAATTCAAATTCAAAAAAATACGATTTATTGATTTAATCGATAAAATTAAAATTTTTTTTTAAAAAACGAAAAAATCAATTTAAATAATTTAAAACGCGAAAAATATTTTAAAAATATATTAAAAAATATACGAAATATTTATTATTATAAATCGTTTTAATATTAAAAAAATTACGATTTATTTTTAAATAATTAATATTTTTATTTATCGAAAATTGATTATAAGAATTTAAAAAAAAATATTTAATAAAATAATATTTAATTAATTTTTTTTTTTAAATTTATAAAAATATTAATTTGTTTATTCGTATTAAAACAATTCAATATATAATATAATAAAAAAAAAGTTTTTATTATTTTAAAAATAATTCGATCGCGAAATACTTAAAAAAAATAATAATTTTTATCGAAATTTATAATTTTTAATCGCGAAAAAAATTATTAAAATTTATCGATTAATTAATACAATTATAAAAATAAATTTAATTACTTTAAAAAACGTTAATATATTTTTTTTCGTAAATAAATTTTCTAAAAAATTTGTTGAATATTTTTACGTTTTTTTAATAGATTTCTTTTTTGAATACAATCAATTTACGTTAAACGTTCGAAATAAAAATATAATAATTTTTATAATTTTATTAAAATTTCTACAAATAATAATATTATTTTAAACAATAATTAATTTTGTAATTTAATTCGTTCGAATTATTATAATAATTTTAAAAAACGTATTTTTTAAAATCGTAATACTATTTTTAAATAACGTAAAAATTAAAAAACTTTATATAAATTATAATAATAAATTAATACTTTTAAAAATTCGTTAATTCGTTTTTGAATATATTTAAAATTTAAATAAAACATTAAATCGAATTAAAAAAATTCAAATTTATATAAAATTCAAATTATAATTTTATTAAAATAAAATAATTATTATTGATTTTATTTATAATTCTAAAAAACATTTTTTTAAAAATATAAAAATAAATTAAATATAATAATATTTTTAAAATCAAAATTTTTATTAGAATTTATATTTATTATAAAATATAAATTTAATATTTTAATATTATTATCGAATTATTATATTAATTAATTAAAAAAAAAAATTTCAAATAAAAAAAAAATTATTATAATATTTTTATAAAATAAATTTATAATAATTTTAATATTTTATAAAATTTATTATAATTTTATTAATAAATAAAAATATAAAAAAATATTCGATTAATATAATAATAAAAAATAAAAACAAATAATTCGATACGGATTAAAATTTTAAAATATTATTAAACGAAATTATAATACGATAAAAAAAAATATTAAAATTTTTTAAAGTATTTTTACAAATTACAATTTTAATTATATAGTATTTATTTTGTTTTTAAAATGAACGTTAATACGTTTATCGTTTAATTAAATCGAATAATAATAAATTTTTTTAATATTTTAATTATTCGTTAATTCGTTTAAATACAATTATTCGATTTCGAAATTAAATATATTAAAAAAATATTTATATTATTATAAACGAATTATTTAAAAACTATTAATAAAAAATAATAATTCAAAAAAAAAATATATATTAATAAATTTATTACAATCGAATTTAATTATATTAAAATAGTTTTAATCTCAATTAAAAAACGTAAAATTAATCGAAAAATTGAAAATAAATCGTTTATAATTAAAAATAAATATATAAAATAATAATATTTATTTTAATTATTAGATTAAATTTAAAAAAATTCTTTTAAATTTAATATTTTTAATTTTCAATTTTCGATATCGATTATATTTTTTATATACGTCGTATTAATTATTTTTTTTAAGATTAATAAATTATTAAACAATAATAATAATAATAATAATAATAATAATTATTCAAATTATTTTTAAAAATAAAATTCTATAAATTAATTCGAAAATTTATTAATTACAACGTTTAAAATAAAATACTATAAAAAAATACTATTAAATTTTATTTGTTTCGATTTATTTTAAACGATTTAAAATAACGTATAATAATTATAATTAAACTATATAATAAATTTATTATCGAGTAATTAATTAATATTATTAAAAAAAAATACTATAAAAATATTCGAAATTTTATAATAAATTATAGTAATTATTAATATAAAAACAAAAAAAACACGAAAAATTTTTATATTTTTCAAAAGTAATTTTATTATTTTATTATATTGAAATAAATATAATCAAATTTTTATAATATAAAATAATTTTTTTAATTAAATTAAAATTAAATTAATAAAAAATTCGATTTTTAAAAAAATTATTAAATTTATTTATAATAATATTATTTGTAAATATAACGTTTTCAATTATATAAAATTAAACGAAAAATTCAAAAAAATTATTATTAAAAAATTAAATAAACTTGAAATTAAACGAATTATTATTTTTATATATAATTCGAAAATAAACGAAAATATTAATTTATTATTATTGTATTAATTATTTTAATAAAAAAAATAAAAAAAATTAATTAAAATATTTATTAATTGTTTTTTTTTTATAAATTGAAAAATTATTTATAAATTAATTAAATATATATTATTTTATATAATCTATAATAAAAAAATTATTTGATTTATTAAAATTCGATTTTTTATTTAAAATTTTTTTAATTAAAACGAAATATATAATCGAGTAAAAATTTTTAAATTAAAATATAAAACGAAAATATAAAAAAATTAAAATTAAAAAAAAAATTATAATTACAAATAAAATTAAATATATTTCAATATTTATTATTAAATACAAAAAAAATTAATTCGAAAAAAAAATTTCATTTTAATATATAATATTAAATTTATTAATTAAAATATTAAATTACTATATAAATAATTAAATTTATATTGAATTTATTAAATAAATAAATATTAAAAATTTTTAAATAATAATAAAAAAAAATTATTATTAAATTCGTTGATTTTAATAATAATAAAAATACAAATATAAAAAAAAACAATTAAAAAATTTTGTAATAAATAAAATATTTAAAAAATTGAAAAAAAAAAAAAAATTGTAATTTGTATTTTTAAATTTAATAAAATCGAAAAAAAAACAAATATATACAATTTTTTAACAATTAAATAAATAAAAAAAATTCGTTAAATTTTAAAATAATAATAATTTTTTAATTAATAAAAAATTTCTTTTTTTTATTTATAATAATTTTATTTTTTTATTAATTTTTTTAAAATTTTTTTATTTATTTTAATAAATTCTATTTACGTTTCAAAAAAAAAAAAAAATTTTTTTATTGTAATTAAAACGAGATTATATTATTTATTTTTTTTAAAAAATTTTTAATATATTCAAATTATATAAACGTTTATTAATATAATATTTATTATAATTTATAAAAAAAAATTTTTTTTTTTTTTTTAAAAAATATTTTCAATTACAATTTTTTAATTTTATATTAATTTAAAAATTTTAATTTTTTTTTTAATATTATTTTTTTTTTTTTTTATTTTTAATTTATTTTTTTAATTTAATTTATTTTTTTTTTTTAAATATTTTATAATAATTTTTTTTAAAATTTTTTATATATTTTTTTTATAAAAACAAATAAATTTTACAATTTTCAATTATTTAAAATACAAAAATATTTGTTTATTTTTTTTGTATAATTTTTTTCAATTTTATTAATAAATTTTTTTTTAAATTTATATGTTTTTTATTTTTAAAATTGAATTAATTTATTATATTATTTTTTTATATATAAATTTTATAATTTTAATTTTTAAAATACGAATTTCATATATAAAAAACGAAATAAAAATAATTATAATATATTTATATAAATCGTATAACGCGATTTTAATAATTTATAAAAAATTATTAATAAATTATTATTTGAAAAAAAAATAATTACAATTAATAATATTAATAATAAATTTATAAAAATTAAAAATATAATAAAAAGTTTTTTAATTAAATAAAAAAAAAATAAAAATAATATATAATTTTAAATAAAAAATTTTTTTTAAAATAAATAAAATTAAAAAATTATATATTGTATTTTAATAAACTCGATTTAATTTAATTAAAACTTTTAATAATATATTTAAATATTATAATTAAAAAACTTTTTTTCGAATTTAAATATTTTAATAAATTTTACGATAAATATATATATTAAAAATTTAAACAAATATTTTATATAAAACGTTTTACGTTTTACGAAATTATTAAAATTATTAATATAATTATTATCGAAAAAAAAAGAATTTACAATATATTATTTATAAAAAAAAAATTTCAATTTATTAATTGTAAAAAAATATTAATATATTTAAAAAATACAAATAACAATTTAATAATTATAAATTTAAATAAAATAAATTTAAAAAAATTGTATTTTATTTTTTATTTTTACGAATTTTTAATAATTAAAAAATATATTAAAAAACTTTTTTTAATTTTTACAAATAAATTTAAAAAATAATTAATTATTACTATTAATAATATAAATATTCAAAGTATTAAATCTCAAAAAATTATTAATATTAATATTTTATTTTTTTAATTAATTTTATTAATTAATAATAATAATAATAATAATAATAATAATAATAATAATAATAATATTAATTTTTCTATGTAAAATTTTTTATTTTTTTAAAATTTTAAAAAATTTTTAATTTTTCAATTTAAATTTTTTTTTATTTCGATTTTTATATTAATTAAATTTAAAAAATTTATTATTAATAATAAAAAATATTACAATATATTTATATTTATATTAAAAAAATACAAAATTATTATTATTTTATTACAATTTAATATTATTTTATTTTAATCAATTTACGAATTTCAATTAAATAATATACGTTTAATAATTAATTATATATATAATATAAATAATACTTAGAAATTAAATATTATTTTTTTCAATATTTTAAATTTTAAATATTAATTACAATATTTATAAATATTCGTTTATTAAATAATTTTATTAAATTTATTATATAATATTTTATAAGAATTTTAATTTATATTTTAAAAACAATAAAAAATAAATTAAAATTATAAAAATACGATTATTTAAAATTTACGAATTATATATTAAAAAAAAAAATTTTAATTTATTTAAATTTATTTTAATACTCGTTTTTAATTTATAAATATTTTTATTATTTTTTATTATAAATAAAAATTTTTAATAAAAAATCGATTTTAATTTTTATAAATTTTTATTACGAAAATAAATAAATATATATAATATAAATAATTGAAATAATTATTTATAAATAGAAAACTCGATTATATATAAACAAAAATCACGTGTATAATACGTAAATATAGAAAGTTTCTCGTAATATTTTTATTTTTTTAATTAAATCGTTTATTAATTTAAAAATTATAATAATTTTTATTTTATAAAATTTTTTTAAATAAATAAAAAAAAAATATTTTATTGTTTTTTTTCAAAGAAATTAATATATTAACGAATTTTTTTTAACGAATTTTTTTTAACGAATTTTTTTTAACGAATTTTTTTTTTTATATAATATTTATTTTTTTTTATTATTCAATTTTTGTAAACGAATTTTAAATTATAATTATTATTTTATCGATTTTCTAGAAATTATTTTTTTTCAATTTATTAAATTTTATTAAAATAATAAAATTAATTAATTTTTTTACGAAAAAAAAAAAAATATATTTTAAGATTTAAATTTATTATATATTGATTTTTTTTTTAAAAAAAAAATTTCAAATAATTTATTTACGATTTAATAATTTTAAAAAAACAATAAATTAATTATTTTAATTTTTTAAAAAAATTATTTAAATAAATTTTTTTTTTAATATTAAAAAACGAATTTTAATTAAAAAAATTTTAAATTAAATTCAATTAAATATTATAAAAAAAAAATTTAAAAATTGAAATTGTACGTTTATAAAATAAAAACTTTTATCGATCGAATTTATATTAATAATTTTAATTTTTTTAATTTTTTTATTTTATTTCTCGTAAATTTAATATTTATTAGTATTAGTAAAAAAATTATTAACGATATTATTTACGAAAAACTCAAAAAAATTTATAATAAATTTTAAATTTTTTTTAATAATATTTAATTTAAAAAAATCGATACAATTTTTAATATAATTCGTTATACGAAATTTTTAAATTATTTTATTATTCGATATAAAATCTTTTAATAATTAAATTATTAAAATTCGTTTAATAATAAATATTTGTATATTTATTAATAAAAACAAATTATAATTTAAATTAAATTAATTTTTCAATATTTTAAAATAAAAAAAATAAAATAAATTTTTAATAATAAATTTTTTTTAAATACGAAATTAAAAAATTAATAATATTTGTAAAAAATAATTAAAAGTATTTAATTATTTTTAATAATAAATTTGAATTTGAAATTCGTTTACTTTTTTTCTTTTTATTAAATTCTAAAAAAAATTATAAAAAAATTGTTAAATTTTTTTTTAAAAAAAAAAAAAATAATTTGAAAACTTTCGAATTTTAAATTTTTTATTTAAAGTAAATTTTTTTTTTTTTCGAGACTTGAAACGAGCTCGTTATATAAAGAAACGATTATAGTAAAACTATATATTTTCTCTTTAAAAATCTTTGCAAATAACTAGTTTCGAAAACAATACTAATTACGTGTTTTTTAATACATAATAAACTTTCGCTTACTATAAACTAATCAACAACTTTTTTCTATTTTTACTTTGATTAATTGATTGATTGATTCACGGATTACGAATTACTTCGAATAAGTCTAATTCACTAGTTAAGACGAATTGATCTACGGTTGAGTTTTTTGCTTTGTGCTCCATTGCCTTTCTACATTACGTAAATAAAAAAAATTTTTAATTAATAAAAATTTAAATAATTTATTTAATCGTTTAATCGTTTAATTAAAATACCAGATAAAGGACCTCGAAATATTTATACAAAAACTCGCAAATAAGTAGATGTTCGCAACACCGGCGCACGAAGCAGATGCAGAAGATACTTGAGCTCGCTTCTTTGTCCTTCGAGGGAAGTTTGAAATGGCAGAGATGGAGTTAAGGAGACCGCGTGCTCTCAAATGTTCCACCAAGCATGTTTAAATCAACGAATACGAGTGGAAATGGTGATAGATAGGGCACCTGTAGTGGAACATTGAAAGCGTGGAGTACAAGTAAACCAGCCACTGAATGCAGCCCTTGTATCAGAGGCCACGAAGTCAGAAAGTGTCGTATTCGAGTGAGAAATCAGGAGCCAGGGAATGCAACCCTACTTGCAATAGCTTCAAACGATGTACAGGGAAACGAAGAGGATCTCCCGATGTGGCCAAATTATGCAAATAAGTTAAGTATCTCCGTTGATGCGTAACACACTTATTCACAGAACCTGGAGAATCAAAGCTGAGAAGAACATTCACAGCTCGAAGTATATAAAGCGTCTTTCTTCCAACTCTCTTGTCCTTCCACTTTCCCCAAGAACCCCAACTCTCTGGCAGCCCAACCACAGTCCAGTCTCTTCACATCCTGAAAAAATCGAAATCACTATGTCCTCAGAAACAAAGAATACATCGTTGACCACTGTACAAAATCGACTCTCCGAGGCAAATAGAATCCTAGACGAACTTGACCAAAGCAACAGAGTTCCTGCCGATTCCAAAAACGACGCGAGAATGCGTTTAAAAGATCTTCGAGAAGAATACTCTATCGCCAAAGAATGCATTGACAAGGGCATCCCTGTGAACGAGGGTCCGACATATGCCCTTATGACCACTAAGGAAAGAGGGTGGGACCTCTTAGCCAAAATGATTCGTGAAAATGCTGAGGAGCTAAAAGCCAAAGTTTCGGAAACGTGGTAGGCGAGAAGCTCGCGTAGAATAAGATTGATGGGCTGCGAAAAGTATTATAACAACAAGAGGAGCGTTATCATTGCGCAAGTGAAGAAAGTTTTGGTACTATTTAAGTAACTACAACGAAGTGAACACAGTGGGATGTTTCAATACACTTATTTGTTTCTATCGTAGGCTCTTAGTATTAATATTTTTCTTTGTGCTGCCAGTCTAGCAGCAGCGATACACCAGCAATACGTGGTAATGGTTCAATACCAGTAGAGTTCAATAGTATGAGGACAATAATAGACACAATTGCAACTTCAAAATGTTAAAAGGTTGAGAGCTCTACGAAGTTTCAGTCTATACCGGGAGTTATTGACACTGCTGTATGAGCAAGAGATGTCCAGATTTTTACGAAAAGGCTAAATTAGAACTCCGAAAGACCAAAACTTAGCGAAATCAACGCATGTTTACTCCGAGTACCATGCCCTCTATTCCATCAAGAGCTTATCACTTCGTACTCCTGGACAAATCCTCAAGTTTTCAGCGTCCCCTTATCATCTTTTAAGCACTAAAATCACCCTATAAACCGATGACTACACCAAGACACGCAGGGTGACCAACCAACCTGTCCATTACCCTTAAACTCCGCATCCAGCCACATAGCATTCTCAACCAAATCTCTACTTAATTTCAAATGCAGTCGTTCCCAGAGTAAACCTCGATAAGAGTTCTTCGTCACTAGTGTGTAACTCATCAAGTTGAAGAAAATATTGAGCACGTATAAAGCCATTGATAAGAAGTCTATAGCGTACTCTACTGATACCGTCAGGAGGTAATGGGGGAATTAAATTACGTTTAGCAAGGTCCTTGAGGGTGTTGAAGTTGTTGAGGATGGGCCTGACGTAGTTTACTTGTTCCTCAATAGACCAGAATTCTATTTCTTCTTGTGAAGGCATGATGAGGCTTGGGGGTTGATGGCTAGGGCTTGATGTGTGTTGTGTTAGAGCTTTGGAGGAACGGAAGGCTACCAAGGGAAAAATCGCTCATATGCTAGCCGATGATGAGCTGTGGGAGCCGTTGACGGTGATGGTGGAGAGGGAAGCTGAGGATATGTTGTTGTATTTCAAAGGGGATGTTCGCTAGGCTGTATGGACCTCGTGTCAAGAGGCTTCTGGAAGAATTGGAATATTGAGGAAAGCGTCCTGAAGTCTGGGAGCTTGAGCTCATTATTATATTGAAAAATTTGTCCCCCGGTGGACGGCAGGATAGTGAAGCCTTGTCTCAGTGTGGTGGTTTGCCTGAAGGAAGTTCTGGGAATAACACCCTAAGAAAGCGTGCATGCCATTCGCCGAGCGAAGATGCTTTTGTTCCCAGCAAGTGCAAACTGGCTAAACAGAATGTCAATCTCTCTGATTGTGCTCTATCAGCACCTATTCGTAAGTAGAATGGCTTCCGGGTTCCCAAATGAACGTGCTCGTCCAGGACTTGCATTCTCCCAGCCTAACCTCAGCGTGTGCCGAAGGCCAGGAGAGAAGAAGCTGGACTAAAGGCTAGACAAAAGCAATGCAAGGCTAGCTGGGAACTCTTTAGGCAAGGGTAGGATAAGGTCAAAAATCCAAGGGCTAACTGCAAGGCAGGCTGGAGAATGCAAGTCCTGTGCTCGTCATGTCAAAGATTATTTGAGGCTTCGTCACTATATTCCAGCATACTGTGCTTAAACTTCATGGCACTGAGCACAGGAGTCTTGGGCTTCAAGACTCTGGAATTCGGTATCTCGTATATTTGTTGTCATACGTGCTGCGGCAACGAGGACATTCGTGTGACGTTCAAGGGCATAGAAACTAAGTCCAAGACATCTATTAAAGAATTAAGATTAAAATTACATACAGGCAAACATTCTTGCCATTCTCAAGTCGCTCGAACCCAGGCTATATGCATCAACTCCAGACTCCTCTCCCCCTTCCCCAATATTTAACACCCAGCCCAAACCTCGTCTCCGATGTTCAATCCAAACTCAAGCCCGTCCGCTCACAACCCTCTTCAACGCCCTCCCAACCCTAGTCCTTCGAATCCTATGATAAGCCCTCGACGCAAGACCGTCATTATTTGCCGGCACATACGTCAACGCCCCCCAATTTTCCAACGGCGGCTGCGTATTCGCCCCCGTGAGATCCAACCAATCCACTGAATTCCCAGCCGCATTCCCCACCATACTGATATTCCCATTCTTACACGCTTGTTTATGATCTTCCGGAATCACTAAACCAAGAGCTTGGAGCTCAGTAGGAGCTTCGATAAAAGTAGCAGTGAGACCGGCTTCAACGTGCCATTCGATGTGGCAATGGAAAAGAGTGACGCCGGGATTGTCGGCTTGGAATCGGAGGACGATGTATGACATTGGGTAGACGAGAACGGTATCGCGACGCATAGGGGCATCGGGGATACGGTCGTGCTTGCTTGGCATGAGAGGTGGTCCATTATCTGGTCCTGCATCGCCACGGGAAATGACTTGGAATTTGTGGGAGTGGAGGTGGAAAGGATGTGGGCCGCCATCCGTGTTGATGAGTGTTATTTCCACGATTGCATCTTTGGGGAGGACGAAGGGGTTTGAGTTGACGCCGTAGATGAGGGGATTGTTGACTAGGTCTGCGGGTGCTGAAAGAGCTGTGTAAAGAGTTGGAACCTTTTGAGCTACGTAAGAGACGCCATTGAAGGAGGCACGGTTTTGGTCTGCATCGGATGGGCCGAATGCCATTGTCAATGTGATGGGGTGGGTCACTGGTCCGAGGGGAGGGGCATTGTCGAACGGTGTGAACTTTGTGTCTTCGAAGGCGGATTCGTCGTAGACAATATCTTTGCTAGGTGGCAATGGCTTCTTGTCGTCGTAGATGAGATAGCCGGTTACCTGTTCGATGTTAGTGTGGAATCTTCAGTGCCCAGGGGTGCATGTACATTGCTCATGATGGATGGTGGAATAACTCCTTCGTCGAACATGGCATCGTTCATGGAAGCAGTAATGACGAAATTATTGTTCGTGCTATGCTTGGTGCTGATGAGAACACTGTATCGTTGAGCAGCTGTCAAGAATAATTGGCTGACTCTGTGAGACTTCGTGTAGACCCCATCAACCTCCACTACATCCATTTGATGTTGATCGAACTCTACAAACTGTGCTGCAAAGGCGCCGGTGTTGATGATCCGGAACAAGTATACCTTGTTAGGCTGGACATTGAACTTGACATTCTGGGCATGGTTGATAAGTGTCGCGTTGGGCACCGGCTCCGAGCCTCCATGTAAGTCTTCGTTGAGAGGTGATTGGAAGTACTCGATCAGATACGGAGCTTCGGTGTGATACCAATCGGAGACGGTCATGATTACTTCTTCATCATACTGTCCGGCGTAGGGTGCAGCAGGGTCGTGTACGACGATCGGACCGCGGAAACCATCTTGTGTATTGTCAGCGATGTCCACATCGAGAGATATTGTTACACCGACCTATGTATTGTCCTCCCACGTGAGAGTGGTACCAGTAAGTTCCTGGTTGATTGATCTAGCAAAGTTAGTTGCGGAACATACACAGCAGAGTTGATGTGGGGATGAGAGCGTGATGGACGAGCAT
The DNA here is from genome assembly GCA_014904845.1 of Acephala macrosclerotiorum. Classification (NCBI taxonomy): domain Eukaryota; kingdom Fungi; phylum Ascomycota; class Leotiomycetes; order Helotiales; family Mollisiaceae; genus Acephala; species Acephala macrosclerotiorum. The sequence goes on from MU119233.1 coordinate 14,819, forward strand.
ACCTCGAAGTCATAAGTGAAGCCTAGGAGAAATTAGCATCATTCATTGTAAAACAGGAGAGACATACTAGATCCGGGAGGAATTGGACACTGATTCACCATTGCAGGCCCATCCATTTGCGCTGTGCCAGTTTGATAGAGGCCATGCCAATGTATCGCCGTCGTTTCGTTCCCCAAGTTGTTTTTCAAGTTCACTATTACTCGGTCCCCAATATCGACAGTGATTGTTGGGCATGGCCATTGCCCATTAATACCGATTGCAGGTCGTTCAAACCCATCTGGCGACACCGAGACCCAATCCACGCTCCAGTCAAATGTAACAGTCTTTGCAGACACTGCTAGTGCCTGCAAACCAAGCAGGAACAGCGAAGATATCATCCTCAAGCACCCAATAGGTGGGAATATGTGAAGTGGAAAAATAAGAATAAGGAGAGAGTGGGAGTGAAGATATTTCTTAGCAAGAATAGAGAAGATGAAGGAAAGGTAAACTTTAATACTTGGCGAGACCCTCCACAAGTGAATAAGATTGTGGGCCCCTGAAAAGATTAGCTCCGATGAAGCACATTCACCTCAGACATATGGGAGACTCATGTCCATGTTTGGCAACGGTCAGCACGAAGGGATTCTTCGGTGGCTGATCTCGAGTTATTGACTTTCGGTATGCTTAGCATTGGAATTCGAGGTCAATGTAACGCTAGGCCCGATGAGGGGCCCCGGGAGTCTGGAACGAACAATTCTACAGACCTTGCGGCTCCTCATTTAGGGCTGTGTGCAGCGGGAAGAGAAGCCAGAGTCACAATAATCCTATTTCAAGCCAATCACGAGACATGGCGCGCGAGGTAAAAACGTACGAGAATTATGGGGCCATAGAAACGTGGCAGCTGACTGTCTCTGTCTGTGTGTCAGGGATCGAGGGAAGAGAAAGCTTGGCATTGACTCTTCAGCAAATATAGCCATGCGAAGGAGTCCAAGGTACAACCTGACGACAGCGACGGGTTACTGAACCGTGAATTCAAACAAACAATTGCATGCTAGGGGAACAGAAGAAAAGCAGGCAAAATATTAACGATGGAAAGTGCTTTGATCTTGTGTTCGCACGCACACTGTGGCGTACAGACTAACCTTACCGCCCAAGTTTGCCAAGAAAAATTGCTGACCAGAATACAATATTCAATTTCAAGTGAAACATATTCCCAGATGCTGCATTCAGCTGAGAAAATTCGGCAGAGATAAGTCCGAGGCAGATCGAAGAGGCGCATGCGGTGCTCGGGTATTGCCATGTTGTGACCGTGCATAATTCCGATGTCGTGGTTCTGGATTTCCGCTTGCAGATTTCAGCAGTGAGTTGAATTTCACGCTTCTTCGGACAAGCTGCAAGTATCCGGATCTGCCTTCCTTTGCTGAGTGTGCCCTCCGCCTCGAGTCGTGCCGCATCGCGAGGAGTTGGGAACATGTTGAAGCGCCCACGAAAATCCAGCGCTGGGGGGGAGGTGGCTGATCGAAGCTCGAGCGAGGGCTGATGTGTAGATGACTGAGACTCCGGCTGCCTAACCAAACCAGCATGGCAGATTGGCAGAGACCGTCGTTTGTCCAGCACTTTGATGCGTTTTGTCAACTTCGAAAGCGATTGCGAATAGCTGGAGTTGATGATGTCGAGAGAAGGAGAGAAGGACGGAGTTCTCGAGGTTTTAAGGTTAATTGAGGATGGCGGGCTAAAATCAGCGTGCTCACTTTATCTTATCAACCGGACCTTAGCACAGATCGGATTAGATTATCCATCTTTTCCCGGAGAACAATGTCGAGAACTGGCGCCGCAGCATCGAAAGAAGACGTGGCCAAGAAACCAAGAAGACAGGGAAGAGCAGCGGCTTTATGCTGTGTCTGGATTGTGAGTGCTACGCGTTCTGGATCACAAGTGACATCGATGACATCCATACAGTGCTTCCTTAGATCGCTACAAACGAATATTCTCCGCCACTCGAACGCTTTCAGACACGCAGATCAACTGCCTTCGCGATAAATACTCTGCAAAGGTGCAAACCGAGACCTGACAGATGGTTTATTTCTCAATGCAAAAATGGTCAACGCTCAGCCAGCCCCGTATTTTCCTGGACAGCCTTTAGCGTCGTTTATACCGCCCGCGGGCCCTACCAAGCTGCGTGTGCTGTCCGTGGAATGCGCATGGCAATCGTGGGCCTCTCGCACGAGTTCTGCTTGTTGCCGTCGTTGCAAACATCGTATCCGGATCCAGAATCTTGGCAGAACGCCGCATTTCCACAACATCTCGAACTATTTATCGATTCTGCCCCTTGTCTGTCGATAATTTCCATATGATTTGCAGCATTCCACGCTCCAAGAAGGATGCCGAGTGGCGAAGTCAGGAAGAGGCTCATACCATTCGAGCTGAATCGATAGACTTCTTGCGAGAACCAATCGAGGCCTGCTAGGCTTCAATTACTTTTCCTAGAATCAATTCTCAGTCAGAACGCGACATATTCTATGGCGGTAGCCCTCGACGTTATGCTGATGGATTACAGAGGTTCTCTTCCCCCTGATGGTTTCTTAATGAAATCGGAATGGCCTGGGACAGTCAGTCAAATTCGGGTTTCAACGCCCCAAAGACCGTCCCTCTGCTATAATTACTCGTAACTGCAACCAATTTATGCCTTCTTCTGCACATGTTTCCATTTTCTCTTGTTTCTGTTAGTAATTGTGATTGTGCTTCGCGATCCTTTCTACACTCTCTGCCATGAGGAAGTTCTTGATCGCCAAGCCAGATGAGTTTTGCATCGACATGGACCCCTTCATTTGCGATGAATTCGTCGCAATAGGTGATGTCGGATATCTCAACTTGATAGCATGCGTCCATATTCAATCTTTTCCTTATCCTCGAAGTCGCGTTCGGCGCTCTCAAATCCGCAAACAATGCTTTCCCTGGCGCACATTCTCTTTGTCTTCGAACATCACTTCTACCTCAACAATGCCCATTCTTCCCATGCACGAACATTTCCTCGACTCGAGTGAGCTCGCCAACCAAATTTCACGATGCCTGACTCTGCGCCATCAATTGCATCGGATATGTCTCCCCCGCTATCACCAACAACCGAACTCGCTGCCCTTCGCAACGAGCTCCAGCTCCTCAAAAACCACACCATCGAGCTTTCGAACATCATTCAGAACCAAAACTCTCAAATTACTCAATTCGAAACCTACTTCAACACCGAACGTCAAAACCTAGCAACCTACCAAGACTGCCAAGCCCAGAATCTTCAAAGAGAGCAAGATACTGGCTCTGAGCACCTCCGTGAGCGAGATGCTCTCCTAGCAGAAACCGTTAGGTTAGAGAAGAGGATTGCTGAAGAGAACGTTGAGTGTAATGCTCACATCGGAGACCTCACCCGGCAGAATCAGGAACTGAAAGAGGTATTGGAAAGAGAAATCGCCGAACATCGCTCCTCTAACGCGGACCTACAAAGTTCTGTCTCAGGAATCGACGCCTCAACTCAAACCGATCGCGATGATCACCTTGAAACAGGTTCCGGGACCCAGATCTCAGAGTCAACAATCTCCGTCTTAGTCTACAACAGCGAAACCCAAGGCGAAAATTATAAGCAGATCACAGCCGCCGACTACCAGTGCGAAATGGAAAAATACCAAGACCTCATCCTCCAGCACAGTGGAGCCACCGCGCAATTGAAGGAAGATCTTGCACACGCAGTCAAAGACGCAAAAGCAGCTCGTGCATCACGAGACCAGGCTTTAGACGCTATGGAAGAGATGGAAACTGCCGCGGAAGAAGCACTAGCCAACGGATCCGCTAGACCAGAAGTCCTAGCCGCGAACTATCTCAAGCAGTTGAAGGCGTGTCAGGAAGAGCTTGCGACGAAGAAGAAGATGGGAGAAGCAATGTCGGTTGCTCAAAGAGAGGCGGCTGAGGCGTGTGCTGAGCGTGGCCGCTTGCAAGGGGAGCTTAAAAAGATGCGAGCTGAGAGGGATGGAGATGATTGTGAGGAGAAGTTGAAGAAATGCGACAATAAGTTGAAGAAAACGTTTCAGCGCGCGGAAGAGGGACACGCAAGGTACGAGAAAGCTGCACAGCAAGTCCTCGAAGCACGCCGAGACAGAGACGCATTGCAAAAGGCACTCGACGCAGAGAAAGCGAAGCCCAAGCCAACAGCTGGAATCCCTGGCATCGCTCCTCTCGACGATTTTGTTGAGGACTTGCTCAAATGCCGCGCAGAGCTCGCTCAGCTGAGCGAGATGTACGAAAACTCCGTCAACGACTCGAACGCCGCACGTCTTAAACTCGATCAAGCAATGCTAGAAATTGAAAGACTCAAGAACGATAACGATCTCGATCACTGTTTCAACGACTTGCTCAAAACCCGCGAACAGCTCGCTAAATTAAGCGAGATGTACGAGGCCTCCATCGACGAAGCAAACGCCGCACGTCTAGGAATGGATCAAGCAATGCTAGAAATCGAACGCCTCAAAGCCGAAGCAGAAGAAGCGACGATTGATGAAGGTCCTCTCGATGGAGATTGCCCAGAGCGTCTGAACAGATGCCAAGCAAACCTCGCTCAATGCAACGCCGACAAAGAAAAACTCGTCGAGATGTACAACGAAGCGGTCAGGGAGACGAACGAAGCTCGCGGAGAGCGCGACGATGGACTCGAGAAACTCCAGAAAGCAAACGCAAACCTCGAAGCCATGATCCGCAGAACACCAGACGAAAGCGTCGAGCTCAGAACATGCGAAGAACGACTCATGTCCCTCCGAGCCCAACTCAACACCGCGAATGCCAACGCTACAACAGCACGAGCAGAAAGAGACCAGGCAATTGAAGCCAATAACCAATCCATCCTCGACAACGAAAGTGTCACTACCGTTGGCTCAGACCTAGACATCCTTACCTCCGATGGAGAAAACGACAGTCCCAACGTTCCGCTCGACGACTACGACATCAAACTCGAAATCGCACAAACAGCTCTCGACAACAGCCTCGCCGAACTCGCTCTCGCACGCCGCACCCTCGCCGAACGAACCGCCGAACGCAACGGCGCTGCATTCCGCGTCCAAGTTCTCGAAGCCGAATCCATCGAAAGCCAAAACCGCGAAATAGCACTCCAACAACAGCTGGGTGAGGAGAGGGAAGGTGATAGTTTAGCGGTTACGCTAGAGGAGGAGCTGTATGATTGTGGGACTAATTTGGAGGCTATGACTGAGGAGAGGGATGCTGCGTTGGCGGAGGTGACGAGGTTGCAAGTGGTGGTTGCGGGGATGGAGGTTGATGTCAGGGTTATTAGGACGTTTTCGGTGAATAACCGAGCAGAGATTGTGAGGCTGGAGGGGGTAGTTGAGGATATGGAGCGAGAGGCAGAGAAGTTGGCTGCCGAAGTGGAACAGCAGAAGTATGAGGTGGAGAAGGAGCATGCGGAGGAACTTGAGAGGGCTAAGGGCGAGAACACGGCCGAGGATACGCAGGCACTCTTGGCTGCTGTTACGGAGACCGCTGCTAGGGAGCTCGAGGAACAGAAAATTGAGGTCAAAAGATTGCAAGCTGATTTAGACGACTATATGGAAGCTGACAAGGATTTTGAGCACGATATCGACTCGTACCTCGATGATATTGTAAGATTAAAAGCCTTGGTTGAAGACATGACACCGGAAGTCGCGAGAGAAGAACGATACAGAAGTCTGGAGGGAGATTACGAGCAGAGAAAGGGAAGGCTCGAAGACTTCATCAAAGAGCTTAAGGAAGAGATGTCAGATCTCTTTGATGAAGGCAGGTCCAAGGGTCACGAGATCGAACGACTGCAAGGGGTCATTGAGAGCATGGCTCCAGTGACCGATGCCCGGGCTAAAGAACTTATCGACCAGCGTGAGGAAGCAAAGATCGAGTTAGCTGATGCGAATGCAATGATTCGCCAGCTAGAGCATTCATACAATGCTGCGGTCGCGGAATCCAACGAATTGGGGAGAACGAGCAAACGCGCGAAAAAGCATTTAAAAGACTGCGAGGACCAGCGGACCGCTGCTGAAGCTCAGATTAAAAGCCTATCCCAGAACAACGATACCCGAGCGAGAGAGCTTGTTGAACAGCTTGAAAAGGCGAATACAGAGCTCGCAGCTGCAAATGCGATGATGGTGTCATTGAGAGCTGCACGCGACGCGGCAGTAGAGGCGACCAATGAACTGAAGAAATCGAGTAAAGATGCAACCGAGGGCTTGCAAGACTGCATCGAACAGCGGACCGCTGCCGAAGCTGAAATTGAAAGGCTGGGCCAGAATAACGGTGCCCTTGCAGCGCAAACGGGTGTTCCGCAAGCTGCTCTCAACGATGCTCTCGTGGAGAGAGACGAAGCGCAACGGCAGGTGGAAAAACTGGAGCAGGACGCAGAAGCTACCATCAAGGGCCTCCAAAAGGAGCGAGAAGCCTGCCAGGAGTCCTTGAAGGTGGAGAAGCAGAAAGGAAAAGAGTGGAAGAAGGCATCCTCTACACTTGAAAGAGAACAGACGCCGCCTCAGTCGGAGAGGTCGAATGCACCGTCTCCAGAAACACCGACAAAAGCCAAGGCCATCGATGCTCACGAATCTCTGAAAGACTTCATATCGCGACTGGCTAAGAGCAGTCAAGGGGAGTCAGAGGCCAGAGCCGTGAATACTCACGAGACCCTGAAAGACTTCATTTTGCGGCTGGCTTCGAGCACCAGTGGTAGGGGAGCAGAGCCTAGGCGAAGTACAAGAACAACGCGAAATCAGAACCCAGATTATGATGTCGGACCTGCACCGAGGGAGACGAGGAGTCGCAAGCGGAAGGGTGCGAAAGAGGAGGGAAGCGGACCTGCGAAAAAGAAGAGATGACGAGAAAGTTCTTGCTGTGATCTTTGCAAAAGTTAAGATTTGTTTTCTTTCGTCCTGAGGTCTAGATAGTGATAGTATAATGGAGGTTCAATCTTTTCTATTCGATCAAGATATCGTTACTGCGACAAAAGCTTCAAAGCCATGAAGACTCAGAAGTTGCACGTGACCCGACCAGTCCCCTTAAAGCTTGTCGAGAGCGTCGCACCGATCGGGAAATGCCCGTGTGCGATACTCGGTTGGGCTGGCATCTCGACTTACGTTAATGTTAATTCTATCTGTTGATTCGTTCCTGTCAAATCATATCAGTTATTTGCCTAAAGATCAGCCACCAACCAGCCCTGGAGCTTCGTAAGACAGCTTCGACTAGCGCGGGAAGGCATAGCGAGCTTTGACAACACATCTACAAATACGGAAAACCCCGCATCATTTCAGAGACATTGTAAAATCAGTGAAGCGTTTGACCTAACATGGAAAAACATTACAACATCGTTCAAGATGCGAAAGAGGCAGAGAGGTGATAGAATTTCATGGTCTATTCCCATGCTAGTCATGCTGATCTCATGTCAGATTACGCATTCAGCACGAGTGGGTAAATAATAACCTAGGATTCAAGATCCATCCCAGTATATCACTTCCACATTCTGGCTCAGAACTGAGAATCGCAGACGTTGGAACTGGCACAGGTATCTTCCTCTTGGATATCGCGAATGACTTTCCCCCTTCAGTCCAGTTCCACGGCTTCGACATCACTGATGTTCATTTTCCTGGTGAAGAGGTTCCCCAAAATGTAAAGTTTCATCAACACGATATGAGAGAGCCTTTCCCCGATGAGTTCGTTGGGCAGTTCGACCTCGTCAGTCTTCGACTAGTTGTTCTGGGCTTGAGGGGTAATGAATGGGAGCTAGCAATGACAAATTTGATCGCTTTACTGAGTATGTCTATCAACTTAATAAATTTTGCCACTCAAAGTTCCATTCCATGAAGCTCAGAACTAATTTCTGTACAGAACCAGGTGGACATCTCCAATGGATGGAGCCCGACCACACCAAGTCCCAGATTCTGAACGACAAACCTAGCGTTCCCTCAGCTGCAACCAGAGAACTCTACAAGCACATCAACCAGTGGTTCATAGAAAATGTTCCCATAGAAGGTGCCATTTTGTTGGATTTGTTCCGCAAAGGTGGACTGGAAGTGGTGACAGAAGAGATCTTCTCGACAGACCGTATCAAACATGAATCAGCGTATCACACGCCCATGATGATCGAAGCTGTTGGGCCTCTTGTCATGAAATGGCGGGCTAGTCAAGGCAAGATCACGAAGGAGGAGGGAGATGGCTTGGTTAAGACGGCGTTGGAAGAGACCAGGAGCGGGGATATTTACCAGCATTCCGAATGGTATTTTGTTGTTGGGAGGAAACCGTAAGGAAGAGCGGGCGTGAAGAGAGGAGAGTGGTATCCCTTGATCCTCAAAGCCTACCATTGGCCGACAGCGCGTCAACTATCAATAAAAACCAGAGCACTGCAATCGTTGCCAGCATCAACCCTCCTAACCATAAATATTAGAGGCTTCGTGTTGCGGGCAAAGTCCTTCATCTTCTCAATATCCACCTCGATTTCTTCCCATTCTACTAACTTGCCCACCTCAACGTCCCATATCGTTCCCGTTTCCTTGCACACTTGCTCCCGAAATTTCCTCCAAGTCTCGCTATCATGCATGTAAGAGCCCCTATGCCCTTCATAAACGCTAGGTAGTCCCCCAAGAGTCATACCTGCATGCTGCCCTGCGACAATTGTGCTAGGCTTCGATAATGAAATAATTTGATGCAAAGTTTGGGCTTCCGTCTCCCAATTCCACTGATGTAGCAGGTTCGAGATCCAGATGATGTTGACATCTCCTCTCGGAATCTTCACAACCTCATCGTTGCTCTCGTCAAACTTCAATAAATCTGCTTCAACGAACGTAGCATAAAAGCGATCTCGATCTCGATAAAGCTCATACTTGACATACTATAGGGACACGATATCCATCGCACACAAACTCTTTGATAGAGCCCCATCAACAACTGGTAGACGGAGATCTTGTCTTAGAACGATCCAATATCGTGGAGCTTGCGTTGGTGCGTGAGGTTAATTCTCAGAATCGATAAGATCTCATTGTATGCAGGAGAGGGGTTTATGGTTGGAGTGAGGAAGATTCCCATTCCTGTACATGGATATGATCTGATGAACCATGCCTTGTCTCGCTGTTGAAATAACTTAGTTGAGGTACGGAACGAGGGAGGGGAGAGTGACTGACCATGACATGCACGTGAGAGATCACATCTTCCGGCGGGATTCCGGCATATATCTCTAGGAAGTAGCGGACCTTTAGTATAATCAGTCTAAGTTCGGAAAGAGTATCTGAGAATTGACCTCTAGCGTGACTTTATCTGAGATATCGTCGTGGTACCGTGGTATGTCTTTGGATTGAGAGTATGATGGTCTCGAGGAATTCTGCCCCGCCGTGTGCAAGTGCGGGGTAATATCAGCGCAGCGTAGCTGTGGAAATAGATCATGAATTTTAACGAGGATTTGGTTTCCGGAAAGCTTGCTACATCCCCGAAGCAGTTTTTCCGCTTGGCTTTTGTTGTAAGGAAATGCTTTAAGTGGAACTTCTTCCCTAGCGGGACGTGCCTGATATTAGCCGACGGCCGCGCATTGCATGATTTCGAACATGATACCAATTCCTATTAGCTTCATGTAGGTCACACGAAATTGCTTCACATATATAGGAAAGAGAGCTGGTATAGCATTCACTCCATTCTATGTATGATCTCGCTATTTGTCCAATGTTATGGGGAGTTTGCTTAGAAGCTGCGCCCCCTTTTCGAGGTTGACTGGATGACAAATTTTGCTGATAGTTTCGACGCTCGCCTCATTCCAATATACGTCGCCATATTAATACCATATTCTACATTCATTTCTTATTCTTGGTCATTTCTCCTCAAGGAGTGCCGGCGTAGGACTTGACAGTCGTGGATCCATATAAGTTTCTGAGTTTGGTAGCGCCTCGCCATCCACTGACCACGATGATTCTCCAAATCAGGTCACAACTCAGTAAACTATCTGCTTCAAACAAGTTTCTATGGCTTGTTCAAGCGTAGATTTCTTCCGGTCCTTTGCCTGGGTGTTGAAGAATCTCAATACAGTTCGCGTCGAATCTCTCCAAAAATAATTGAGCCGAGTTCATCCATTTGTCCGCCTGTTTTGAATGGTCTTGATCGGAAGAAAGCATCATTTCAATAAAGGACTGTACTGCCCTCCGTCCTTCGGAAGGATCTTTGAAATCACCATGCCTTGTCTTCTTGGCTTTGTCGATCTTGGGATCTTCACACGATCTGATCAACATCTTCAACTTGTTGAATAACCGCTCCCCACTTTCGATGAAACCTTCAACAATCTCGCGATTCTCTGCCATTCTGATGCGTGGCATACAGTCTTCCGCCTGATTTATTGAGAACGTCAGTTCGATCAAGAGGACCCATAACTCGCCGGCTGTGTCCGATATTGTGGCTGTTGCTCCGTGGTAATAGACAGCCCAGTCATAAATCCACTTCCCAAGAGAATCTGCATCCATCACACTTCCAAATAGAAAGATCGGCTCATTCGACGGGTCCCAGTTCTTTAACGAATAATCGGAGGGAATTCTATACTTGCGAGCGTCGGCTAGCGTCGCTCTCTGTCTAACGGGTATCGAACGTAGATTTGTCAATGGAGTTGGCTCATCAGGCCCAAATCCCGAACGCGCCGTTCTCGCTGTCTCGATATAGGCTCGAGCAAATTCCCTTTCCGCCGGCCCAAGGCCCCGAATCGGCCTCGTTGTCGGAGATGGTGGGCGTTTCGTCGCATATTGCCCACTGGATGTATATCTGGGTGAGACGGAGCCTCTTGGCGAGGGGTGCCGAAATACTGGGCTTTCAGGTCTGCGCCTAGGTGTTGGAGTGTATGGCTCAACAGGATGGGCTACTCGGCCTTGTACAACCAGGTCGGGAGGTGTTCCAGTTACCGCAACCCGATTCCCGTCTTCGTCGTACGCAAATTTTGGTAGCCCAGGACCGACATAGAAGTCATCCTTATCAGCTGGAACAACAAAGACCTTTCCATTGTGGATAACCTCATCCCGGGCGTCATGAAAGTGATATTTGCGAGTCGCGAGATGGCGATGAACAAACCAAAGTGCCTCTTCTAATCCACGAGGGCAGACCCAGAATTCCGTCTCGGACTGTTCATGAGGAGGGAAATCCATCTCACCTTCAGAGCCTTCAGCCGAAGTTTGCTTTGGGGAATTTCTGCTCCGTTCTGGGGCGGATTGATACCCCGAGGAATTCGATTCCTGGGCTGGAATGAAGACTCGATTCCATGAGCCATCTGGATTGCCAATGAAGACCGTCCCGGGACTTTTTGTTGCGCCTTCTGGTCTGCCAGGTTGGCTGAGGTGGGTTGGACTTTCAGTTCGTGCTTGTTTCCCCTTGCCCTCATATTCAACTTCCGTGTCAGCTTTTCCCCTCAAGAACTCAGCAAATATAGCCTCCGGCTTGCTGAAGCCGAACCCTGCGTCTTGAACACCACTAGGACCGAAATCGTAGTGGAAGGGCCTTCCGCTTCCGCCAGGAACATCGCTGACGTTAGGTTCAGGAGTTTTGGTCGTGCCATCTGGCAGGTGAGGTTGACCAAAGTGAGAGCCACTATTGATAGTGGAGCTCGCACCCTTGTGGCCTTGTTCGGGAAAGGCAGCCTCGGTGCTGAAATGGGATGATCGTGTGAGGTTTTCGGAGTTATCAAGTGGAACCGGCGAAACGGTCCTATATCTTTCTGACGACGCAGCTCTGTTCGGTCTGGTTCCAGTAGCAAGATGAGTCTCGGTGTAGGACTTAGCAGCTTGCTCCTCAGGGTTTCTGATCTTGATTTCTTCTCCAATATCTGGAGACTTCCCCTTCGCGGGTCTCTCCTCTTCATGAGCATCCTCATCAGAACCATCCTCAACATACGACTGATGAGCCCGGGCCTGGTTGCTATCTTCGCGTGTCGAATTTGTGCTGCTCATGGCAGGCTGTCCCTTCAAGAACTCGGAGAAGATACTCTCTGGGTCCTTGAAGCTAAAACTTCCATCACCACCCCCCTTTGTACTGAAATGGAAGCTTGTTACTCTTCCGCCAAACCCACTGTTGAAGTCGAATCCGGCTGGCGTGTAGTTTCCGTCAAAATCTGCTGCCCGTTGATCGTGGGTAGATTCAAGATCCAGAGATGCTGTATTTGATCTGCCTAGGTCTACTGATGCTCCGTCACTATCACTTTCTTCGCTCCTGGTGTCCTGGCTCGCGGGGGTACATATAGGTGTTGACTCTCCAGCCTGCTCTGATATCGTCGACAGCCTCTCACCAGACTTGACATCTTCCGACTCGATATTGAGATTGTTTAGGGCACCGATATTGATGGCGTCCTCGGCATTGTCGACGGGCAATTCATCCAATGCCCCACGACTTCCAAGTTCCTTGACATAGTCTTTAATCAGAGTCTTGTGTTTCCTCCAAACATTACTCGAATAACCGTCCTTGACCAATTCCCTCCGGAACTCCCTCCAGAAAGCCTTATCATCGTTTGCATACGACGTGAGCACCGACCCCTCATTGCGGCCAGCACTAGCTTGCATAGAAGCAGTAACCCAATTGACAGAGCGACGCACAGCCCGTAGCTCTTCCCCATGGCTGACCATATGTTCTTCCACCTTTCCGAGCGATCCAACTCCCGATAGGTTCAAAAACATGGTAAGAACGTTTGTATGTGTCGCCAGCTCCAGCCTGATCTTACTCAGGTCCTGCATCTCCCCATTCCCAAACTTCACCTTCTTCCAGAATTTCGTAGTCCTCCTCTTCTCTTCCGACAACCCATTGTACTTCTCCAATATATTATTCAACACTTTCAGCACTTTGTCGCAGTGTTCGACGAGCGTCGCAAGCTCATGTTTCCGCTCGGCGTTATCTGACTTGAGAATTGAATTCGGTTTCGCAACTTCGCGTTCCAATAGTCGCAGAACGATTTCTAGACTGGTGACTTCTCGTGTGAGTTCATCGTGAGCTCCACAGGCGCTGCGGGCGCCCGACACGACCTTCGAGGCAAGTTGGGTCAAGGCAATGAAGTCCCCAACGGAGAACCCGAACGACATTGGGCGTTGACAGGGCCACAGATACCGCAATAGCAACCGCGAGCCCTCAGATGGGTGTGAAGGGATTCATCGAGGCATGAAAGAGAGTTTTGATGTCTATACATCGTCGGTGAAGGTTGAGAGTGCCTGGCACAGCCTCGAATTGAATGCTGTGCAGGTTCGAGGTCAGCCTCACTGACCTTGCTGCACGCCCGCTAGGCTTTGTACGGTTAGTGAAAAGGGATCTAATCGTCAAACTATTCTAGATTTAGACAAGCGACGCGAATCTTTTAAACCTTGGACGCTGATTCGCTAAAGCTTGTCAATCACAGTAATACGATTTTAGTACCAATACGAAAATCAAAAGATGAGATTATTCTTCGAAAAATTTTATTTTTTTAATTACGCGTAATATAAACAAGATATTTATATTGAGAAATTCGATTCAAAATCATTTTCATTTTCTACTAACGTTATTTCGTCGTTAAAGTAATCGTTATCGATTAATGCGCGTTCGAACTCGTTATCGACTTCGTTCAATTCGTTTGATTTGACAATTTTTTCGCGCGCAATTAATATATTTATTTCAACGTCAAAAGAATTAAATAAATCGAGTATTTTAACGTTTTTAAAAACTCTCAAATAATTGTTATTAGTTTCTAGTTTTTTGATCTTTAATTACATTCGCTTTCTATAAAAATTCGAAATAATCGATCGCACATATTAATAATACTCGATAAATAGATTTTCGCTTTCTATAAACCAATTAAACTCATATAAAATATCTATTAGCTCATTCCAATAAATCTCTTTACAATAAACACTATCCAATCAAACTTTTTATCGCTTTCTAGCAATTTGTACTACTTTTTTGAATTATTTAATAAGTTTATTATATACAATTTTGTTTTTTTTTTCTTTTTATTATTTTACTTTTTTTTTTCTTTATTTTCTCTTTTGATTATTTGTTTTTTGCGAATATTAACTACTATTATTTTTTCATTTTTTTATAATCTTTTTTTACAATCTTTTTATTTTATACAAATAATTTTTTTTTCTATACAATCGCGCAATTCTTTTTAATAAAAACGATTAATTTAAATTTTAATCGCGAAACTTTTTATTAATTTCTCATTGTTTTTAAATATATATAATATAATAAAACTTTTTCGAATTATCTTTTCATATAATCTCTTGTAAATAAAATCACAATAAACTATAATATTTACGCGATACTTAAACGTAAATTATATACTCTCGAAAAAAACAATTTTCATTTTAATAAAAATAAATAACGAAATATATTTCTTTTTTTGACTTATAACTTTAAAAACTTCAAATACTACTACTTTCGTAAAAACTGAATTAATATCTCAAAAAACGAGACTTATTTTACGAAACGCGTTTTAATACGTAAATTCTTTGAAAATTTAATTATAAATTTTCTACTAATAATTCAAAAAATCAATTTTTTCAAAAATCATATTTTCAAAACGCGCGATATTATTAACAGTTTAATTATAGAAGTACTTACAAATTTAAAAACAATCGATATCAAAAAATTGTATAATATGTATCAAATACGCAAACAAAATCTAACAAATAATATTATTGTTTTTATAATACCTTTGGAAATTGTAATTATAATATGTAAAATATTTATTACAAATAAATAATTTATATTTGCTTTTTGTTTTATATTTAGTATATCGATCGAAATACTTGATTCAATTAATGCATTTTTATTATCAATATATTTTGTTTTTGTCGTACTAATAAAAATATTGCTATCGAGATCGTTATCGTACTAATTATTTATATACTATACTATCGCAAAAAAAAAGAAAACTAAAATCGCGTATTTAGCAAAGGAAATACAATACACTACCGTAATCAAATCTTTGTTCTCAAAATCTGCAATAAAAATCTTTTTATACTTCACTCGATTTTATCGTACGAAAACCAATTCGCTTTTATTTACACCAATTCGAAAGTCCATTTCGTTTATATTAAACCAATCTCTATCGCAAATACCAAACTTTCTAACATCCTTCCATATACTCTTAAACTACTACACTATATTATCCATATCATGTACTACTTTCTTCTCTACCGCGATCGATTGTGATTTACGCTTTCCAAACTCAAAATATCGTGAACAGAAACATACTACCCAATTAGAGTAAAAGTTTTTAACTTGATTTTCGTTCTCATCTTTCAAAAGCTCTCTCGCCGCTTTTTCGATGTCTCGATACCTACAATTGAACCCGCGACATTCGCAATTATTAATATAAACTATTAAAGCAACTTTTTACTCATTTGTAATCAATCTATTGTATTCTCCATTCGAATTATTAGCAAATGTACCATTCTTTCATCGAATCAACCGCTAATACAAAACTTTATGTTTCTCAATCAAATCGATCCAGTTTAAACTTAGTACAATCGCAAACTCTTCAATAACTTGTATTATACGTTTCTCAACGTTTAAATCGTATTTTAAAAACATATTGTAAATATAATAATAATTTAAAGAAAACGCGTTTTCTCGTGATGAAAAAAATCGTATTAGTACTAAAATCGTATTAGTGGAATGCACAGTTTTTAGTTAATTAAAGATCAAGGTTTAAAATCAAAAGCTAAAGTTGTGCAATCCATTTATGGTGCACGATTAAAAAGTGGTACCAGATACGGTCATTGAGCCGAGAAAAGTCCCCTCCCTTTTCTTTTAAGCGAAAGAATTTCTCAACGCCTTTGGGAGCTTTTTTACTTTCGACGGTTGTTATAGGCCTCTCTGCCTTTCCACCCCACTCATACCATTGTTAAGCGCATTGCATACCTGCGGTCATTCAAAAGGTGAATCCCTACTTAATCAACACTTCATATCCCATAACTTTTTCTATTATTTTCAAGTGTATATATTGCTCTCACACGCACAAGAGCTAAGGCGTCTAACTTTGCAACTTGTGGAAAGGGTGCGAATTGTGACGCCATATCCTTCTCTAACAACAAAGGTGAAGTCTAACAGAGATTTAATATCGAGAAATATAGCTAAACGAGATAGGAAGGATGAGAAAGAAAATACGTGAAAGGCAAAACTCCCCCATTCGCTATCAAAGATTGGGACATTCTCAATGAGGTGACAATCCCAGTGATCTCAAATCTAGAACCTACAAGTCGAGGTGGGGAGGACCTTCACACGAAACGATCCTTGTCTCCCTTTCTGGCAGACAAGGAGGGATGGTGAGAGAGAGAGAGAGAGAGAGAGAGGAAGTGCATTGTGTTGGATCGACCACCCACGGTCCGAGCGTCGAAGAGTAGACAAGTCCGACTCTCAATTGGATATTCAGGAGCCGGCAAGTGTTTACATAAGGTCAATCCTACCAAGCTGCTATCACGAACCTTGTTGCTCTCAAGTAGGCGAAAATGGGGCAGGGAGGTAGTAGAGCTCAAACTCTTAGACTTAGAGAAGGGGGGCGCGTTGAAGAGAATGAAGCCCAGTCGTGTTTACCCACACAGCAAACTTGAGTTAGCGCAGCCGCCCCAGAAATACCACCAACAAGATTAATGTAATGTCCGTCTTCGTGGTTGCTGTTTACGTACAGAAATTATATTCATCCTCTTATATCCCTTCATATAAACTAAACCTCCTCAAGAAAAATTCACTCATTTGTAGGGTTTCTTCGATAAAACTGTACTCCAGATAGCTTGAGATCCCTCCGAGTATCATCATGATATTCCATTGCAATAAAGATATTTGTGAAAAGATTATATTCTGCAGATATGAAAGGCCATCCGCCAAAACGAATGAACCTCGTAATCACGTTAGACAGTGAGTCTCCATCAAGTTAAGCAGTCAATGGTCAGGCAGTCAACTTCGGCAATCTTCTCTTTTGGTAGGGCACAACAAGTGTTAGACTGCATAACCAGAGACTGAAATGCCAGTGATAAAAGAAGGCCTCTTGCTAAGTTATTGTAAAAGCGCGAGCTATCAACTTTCCGAGAAGTTTGACAACGACACGAATTGCAGCTCGGATCCTGAACTAGAAAACAGCGGAGCAAGTATCGGGTTGTGTACTGTACGTCCTCACTTCCTCAAGGGAATTATTAAGGGACGATTCACACGGACGTCGAAATAAGCCGAGCATCCGGTAAGCTGGGTTGGAATTTACACCCCGCTGGAATCATGAAAATGAGAACTGAAGTGAGACCCCTTTACTAGTTCAATATTAAAATTCTTTCGCACGGTTGAGCTTTGGATCTTGTAGTTTCGTTCAAGAAATTGAAGGACTATTTGTCTGAGAAGTAAATATAAGAGGAGGAGGGTGAAGGAATGTTCGAGTGCGCAAACTTAACATTTGAAAGAGGTATAATAGGGACATCGAGTTCTGAATGTTTGTGCAACGATGATCATCCTACGCAACACCAAGCTGACTGGAAAAAGTACTTTGAAGAGCGCGTCTAAGGTGGTGGACTTCGGACTGGAAACTCTTCGCGCAAGTCGGTCTGCGTATTTGGTATACGAGTTGATTCTGAAGCTCGAGGTGAATAGGGAATGTTTCCAAGACTGAAATGAAACTTTGTCGACGTTGCTGTCGACAACAATTGGATTGTCAAAAGATTAATAGCAGGTAATCACAATAAACTGGGGGACCGAGACCACCCATAAAGAGCAATGAAACAGTGAAGCAAGTTTGGCGGCTTACTCTGCGGCGCAAGGTAACAGCCCCCTGCAGGATTCAATTCTCGATATAAAAATTACGTTCTGATGCGCCGCCTCTTCGAGTTTAGCGCACCCAGTCCTGAGGCGGGTCATCGGTGACGCGGCGCGGCTTGCTGCCTGACACGACGGATAATTAAGACTTACCTTAATTCCGTGAACTGGCTTCATAAAGGTCTGAGAAGCGAGAACATTCTTTTCTTCCCATCTAACAATAGATACGACATTTTCTTGACCTATCTTACGGGGTTAGATTATTCGAGTCGAAAGTTTCGACGTTCCAAGAGTAGGCAGCATGGAGGTCTACTATCATCCAGATGAACGAACTCCATCTCTACTCTCGCAAGACCTTTGATATATATAGTATTGGTATTATTCTAATAGAGATTGCACACTAGATGCCATTTGCAACGATGATGGGTATCGCAGAAATCATCGAGAAATCATCAAAAGCTACTAGTGATGTCCAGGAGCACTCATTGACTTCACAGCTGGAGTCATTGAAATGTAACTTCTATTTTCACACTTCTATTATCTCTCTAATTTCTGTAGGCTCTGTCTCTGGTGTCCCTTTCCCTATCTTCCGCTCTCAGAGGCTTCGTATCATCTTCGGCTAAGGCCATGCCGTTTCCCGCAATGCTTCCCTCCTTCGTGCTCCCACCCACACTCATACTCTCCTCGATTTGAACCTGTACTTCGCTCTTCACATTGATTTCAAAGTTTCCATGGCGAGGACGCTGGCTCCCATGAGAAAATTCGTTTAATTCGATGGTGGAAGATGAAGTAGAGTCACCAGCTTGTGTCGCCTGCGCCGGCTCGGGAGAGTGATAGGCTTTCGTTAGCACCTTATGCTGTCCGCTTGCCATGTGGTGTGGGTCTTGGGAGCGGAGCTGGGAGGAGTGACTTGTATCCTTGCGACCACTGTCCATTTTCGAGACTTTAGCGATTAAATCCGCCATAGACACTGCAAACTGTTAATAAATCCTATCTTTAATAGATTTGTGAAACGGATAGAAGAGAGTATGTATGTTATGGATTAATAATGTGAAGCAGGAGGAACAGATAAGCTGGTAAGGAGATGGTGTACACGTGCTTTCAATGTTGAGTTTGACCATATAGGCTAATGGATGGAATTGCATGTATCTTCGCTAGAGATCAGTACTTATGCTTAAAATGTGTACGAAAGGACGAGGCGCTAGTAAAATACGTACACGAATGAATTCTTCAAGCTCATCATACTGATAATAAGCACATCCATACTCAATGAAAGCCCGATAATATACTTGTTGAATCGGACGAGCCGTGTGTATTTCACCACTTGGACAAGTTAGCATGGTAACACTGACACGAGATAGCCTACAGATGGAAGAAATGTTCGGAATAGAATAGCAGAAGCACGCCGCCTGAACAATTGGTTCAAGCATCGTACTAGTGACAGAAAAGATCTAGACATCGCTTACATCCTTGGTTCACAAGTTTCTTCTGGACAATGCGAATGAAATAGAAATTGAGTGCTCCATCGACTAGCAGATAGATGCATTTCTCGCAGCGATCCCAGACGTTGTTGATCTGTTCGTATCTTGTCGAGATTTGGAGTCTTGCAGGGACCCAAATGCAGTACACACTTATGTTGACGGCCGTGATGAGAACGGCAACCCCTATCTTGAGCCTCATAGCTTTCCGACGATCCGTGAGAAGGATTGAAACTCTGTTGATGATAATTTGGAGTAGAAACTGTACTTGAAGGGCCCAAGTTGTGACTGCCTCTAATCAGCAATTTGACGGTGCCATGAACGTTAAGGTACCCACGAATGACGAAGTAAAATGCGAAGCTGGATAGCATTAGCCGAATGCTCAAATAAACATTAGTGCAGGAGCATACCTTGGATGGATAATAGCGTTTAGGTAGAGCCAGCATATTATAGAAAAAATGAGGCAAACCAAGATCTCAAGCCAAATCATCACGACATAGGGGGAATTGAGCTTTATGTGCCCATATCTCCTGTATATAGTCGCCGTCTGCCTGATTGCATTCCATGTTGTGAGAAAACCAAATCCGATAGTAAATCCCCATGCAAGCGATGCAAGTTGAAGGTCGTCTACAGTGACAGGCTGCAGAACATAGTTGGGTGAAAGAAGTGTAATCATGATGATCTCAAGGATGGTCACGAAAAGAAGATAACCGAGAATGATAGTAAACAGGCCACCATGAATCTTGTGACTGGGGAGCCAGGCACGCAAGCATATATACTGCCGCCTGTCCAACGGGATCTACGCCCCATGCATTCTTTATCTCGAGAGAAGGGTAGATCGTTTTTTTGATTCGTCCATGGAAACAGTGTAAATAGGGGTCGAGCAAGGTACGACTCAGCAGAGTCATGATCTGGGGAACTGGCGACCGTCAGTGCGAACGGCTTGACTCGGCATCATCCACGAAGGCCGAATCGGGAAGAGTCCACCAGGCTGGTGGCTGAAATCTGCGATCCGATTGCCGACTTAGGTACTACAGGCCACAGCGCGGCGTTGTCACACGGCACGGGTCGCCTACGGAGTATGTCTTCGATGGTAGATGAAAAGTGGAGGAAGGGAAAAGGTTATTTTCTTAGGGCTGGGGATCCAAGACAAGGAAGCCACATTTGTAGGATTTTGGCTTGGCAGGGGCCCGAGTCAAGCTCACGGGCTAGTCTGGCGAAGATCTGCACAGGGGTTGTCAATCTTGCCAAGCATGGTCGGCCCGTGGTATGCGCGTCTCAGTGGGTCGGGATTCACCCAGAACTGCGGGATAAAGCGTCCAAGCACAATCAATAATCGATACCGTCTCAGAAACTTACACTGTATCGGTAGCGTGGCCCCTGATTTAGTACCCCACTTTGGCTGAGACCATGTCTTGAATAAATGAGCTCCAGTTCTCTCCAATTATTGATGCTTTCAGACCAGAGCCTGTTACACGTGAAGAACCCTACGGAGGGACTGGAGTGATTCTAAGCCTCTCTTTCATTAGAGGCTGAGGTCAAAGCTTGCTCGTTGAAAGGCTTTGGGTGACCCCGAAGGAAAATCTCCGTGTGGTCATGTTCATCATGCAGCACCCGGAGTTGCAAACACCTTCCAAGAAACTTAACAATACAGATCCCATCAGACTTCAAATCTCAATCTCTTGTAGCCTGTCAAGAATAGACTTGGTTGGATTTTTTGGTTTGCTTGGCGTGATCTGATTCGTTTGCATCCTCGGGTGTCTTCTACGGAGGGAAACTAAACCTTCGTACTCCGAGCCGCACTCAAGCAGCTTTGAAAGGACGAGTTCGGTCTTTCATCGAGGATTCAGCCGAGCGCAAAGATCGACGGCTATTTGTTTAGGCGAGGCCCAACAAGAAATTTTCCCATAGCCAAGGAAATCTTCGCTTGTCTGACTCCACCCACTCGATAAATGATGCAGATCGGAGCCCTCTGGCACGTTTGAAATTAGACCCTGAAGCAGTGTGCGCGCCCGAGGGCTAGAATTGCGTTGAAGAAGATCCTGTGAGTCTAAGCTGACAGCGTATCCTACCATGGTGCTTTGACATACTCCTTCGGTCTGCGGAGACTTTAGGTCTTTCTGTGATGTGTGCGAAATCGCTCTTGCGTGACAAAGCCCCTACTATCTTTTGGACGTTGCTGCTTCCGACTCAAGATATTGTCCAACGGGGCCAATTCAAATGAAGGCATGTGTAAGACGAACCCAGCAGAGAGAAACCGTGGTACATGAGGACAAGTCGTAGTCCTAAAGATAAGAACGTTTTTTTTTCGCCCAAGGTTGATTAGTCGATGTTGTCACGTGTATAGCCAAGGTATTTTCGCGTTAAACCTTTGATAGTGGGATGTCCCTCGTAAGGCCCCCCCCCTCCATATCGGCCACCCCCCATGTCGGCCACTTTTTACACCAAAAATCGCGATTTTTACCCCCTACCAACTCTATTAAATGTTTATAAAATCAAATAAAATTAAAAATATGTATTCTTTATATATAAACTAGAAAAGTTACTAATTTTTATTTTAATTTTTAATTTTTAATTTACATATAATTTATATACAAATTTTAAACATTAAAAATTTATAAATAACTTTTTAAAATATTAATAAAAAAAGTTAATTTTTTCTTTAAAAAATACGCTTTATTAGTGCAGTTTCAAATTTTTAATATATAAAATTTTCTATTAATAGTTTTTTTTTTTTTTAAATTAAAATTTAAAAAATCTCTATATAAAATTTTATATGAAAATTTTTGATTTTTAATTAAAAAAAAGTTATTATTAATCGAAATTCTTATATATTGTATATATGAATATATTATAATATAAAATATATTAAATTGTTTTTTTAAATTTCTTTTATTAATTTTTTTTTAGTTTATTTTTATAAATATATAAAAATTATTTAAAAAATATAAATAAGAATTATTTAATAAAATGTTTTTAAAATAACTTTAAATTTTAATAAATTGTACTTTTATATATTAAAAATATAAAACAAAAAAGTTTTTATAATTATATAAATTTTTGATTGAATAATTTTTAATTATAAAAAGTAATCAATATAAGAAATAATCGATATAAAGAGAAAAGATTTTATCTCGCGCTATACTTTACTTTGAACAATTTGAACTTTAAAATAATATAAACGATTTAAATTTATAAATGAGTTTTTATTTGAATCGATTTATCGACGCGAATAAAAGTGTTTTTTTTTTATAATTTTTTTTATATATAATTAAAATTGTTTTACAAGAAAATTTATAAAAAGTTTTATAAAAAAATTTAAATTATAAAACATTAAATACTAAAAATAATATATTTTAGTATTTTTTAATATAAAAACGTAATTTAATTTTTTTTTTAAAATATTATATATTATTATATACGAATTTCGTTTATATTTACGTTTATTATTATTTAATATAATATAAAATAAAAAATTAAAAACGATTTTTACTTGTAAAAAACTTTTAAATCTCGTGATTATTTTTACGCCGTTTATTAATAATCGAGAACTTATTTCGATTTTCGAGTTTAAAAATAAAATTTTACGATTTAAAAATAATTTTTTATAAAATATATTAAATTAAATTAAAATTTACAAAATATAAAAATAAAAATTATTATATTTTAATTTTTAACGTTTAATTAATTTAAAAATATTTTAAATATTTTAAATAAATAAAATTATTATTAATTAAATTTAAAAATATTAATAATTTTACGATTTTATTTATTTATTTATTATAATTATAAAATATATTAAAAATATATTTAAATTAATAATTATTATATAATTTAAATTAAAATTATAAAATATTATAAATTGTAATTATATTTATTAATTAAAATTTTTTTTTATAATAAATATAATTTTAATATAAAAAACGAACATTTTAAAAAAAAAAAATTTAATATAAAATTTTTATTAATTTATTTTTATTATTTTTTATTGTTTAATAATTTTATATTATAAATTTCGAAATAATTTAAAACAATTATAAAAATCGTATTTTTAATTCGTATATATAATATAATTATAAAAATTTATTTTATTTTATTAAATATATTAAAATTCGTATTTTTAATTTATAAATTATTATATTAATTTTTTTTTAAAAAAATAATAAATAATAAAATTTAATTAAATATATTAATAATATATAAAAACGTATTATTAATTTATTAAAAATAATAAAAAAAAAATTTATAAAAACGTTATTATAAAAAATTATTAAATTATTAAAATTTTAAATATTTAAAATAAAAACGTTTTTTTAATAAAAATTTTATTTTATTAAAAAAAATCTTTTTATTATTAATTATTAATATTATATTTACAATTATATTTATAATATATATTTTAAATTAATTATAATAATAATTATTAATTAAAATTCAATATAATTATAAATTTAAATTATTTATAATTATTTATAATATTTATTATTATTACGTAAAAGTATTATTAACGAATAAAAAAAAATTAAAATTAAAAATCGATATTTTTAATATAAAAAATAGCTCAAAGTAAAAAGTAGCACAAGGTTAAAAGCAAAGACTTATTACCATTCCCCGAGGGAAATCAAAGAAAACGGCTTATTTTACATCCGTATAATCCGCTGGATTATATCAATTCACGGAAATGCAAACGGTGCGAGCGCTCGTCGTTTAAAGCGTATATTCCCAGGCTCGTTCGTGCCCTGGTCGAGGTTGGACAGTACGCAGGCTTGGCTTCGTCACGCATAATGCGAGGAATTCCTTGAATCGAGGATTTCGTTGCGAGGACCAATCAGACCTTTTGCTTCGTTTCTGTGCACTATTCCCTAGATTCTCTGAATACAGCTAGGTAAAGTGAGTTGAATACAGAGGAAGACTCTATATAGCATGGCAAGATAGATGGCAGACGGCAGATTTGTAACAATCGTCATAGATTTACTGCTCATTTTGGTTCTATTTTCGATTGTGCAATATGAAGTGAATTTCAACCCATTATCGTCGGATTCACCTCTCGTCCAGTCTCGGTCGAACATGCGGAGATTTCTATCAATTGGGAGGGCAAAAGGAGTGGTATTGATGCCTAATCCGCCCTTCTAGCTAAGTGGGAATGCTCCCTTAAGAAGGTGCTCTCACCGGTGCATCCAGACCAACCTAGACCGCGCATATGAGCCAATGCGTGATCAAGCATGCGGCTTCATGCTAACATCGCACGATATCTCAGTGCATTGGCCTCGAATACCACCTAATTACGAGATATCAACTGACAATTCTGACAATTTCTTACGAGCCGGGTTTCATAGGTCTGTGCTCTACAGGGCATCAGAACAGCAAAACATCAACTGCATGTCTAATTGATAATTTAATTAGGAGTTGACTACCCATAGCGCTTCACAAACACATTGATCCAATGCTCTTGCTTCAAAATAAGCTTATTTATCCAATTTTGCGGTATAGCTTCCCATTTCTCCAAAATTGCTTGCCTTATCTCTGCCTCAGTAGTAAATTGGTGCAACCGTCTATAAATGGCCTGCTTAATCCACCGCTAGTACTTTTCTATTAGATTCATATTGGGTGAAGTAGATGAGTGAAGTATGAGTATAATGCCGTGTTTTGTTCGAAACCGCTAGCAGTAATTAGTAGTTGATTTTTCGAATAGTGCTTTCACTAATCTTATATCGGTTTATAAAAGTGTAAATAAACACTTTTTTAAACCAGTACAATTGGCGGATTGCTTCTTTGTATTTAGTTCGTATTTCATCGCCTTTCTTATGCTGAAAATCAAGTAATGGTAGAGTATTGAGAGTCATAATGATTATTGAGGTGTTTTTTGGTGTTTTTGGTGTTCCTAAAAAATTAGGCAGTAAAATGCCTTGTAGAGCACAGACCTATGAAACCCGGCTCGTTACGGCGCTGGAGTTTGAAGCTTTACCATCTCTCACTCTCTTTCCACCTCAAACTTTCTTCAATATCTAGTAACCTAACGCTTGACACTACAACCACTCACAATGACGTCCTTAATCTACCCCACCTTCCCCCGTAATACAGCACCTCAATACCGCTATTACAGCTAGCGTCACAAATTCCGAAATATTGTTAAGTAAGGCAATAGAAACAACAACGCAGGTCGACAATACTACATTCGTATCCAATGCAAAAAGGGGTCTGCAAGCATCGAGGATGAATTGGTTGGATCGCAGATAAAAATTATTTCTCGTACAAGCTTTGATCCCTGTACTTGCCTTGATTCTCGTACCAACCCCAATTCTTGTCCTAGTCCTGTGTCCTATGCCAGTCCCAATTCTCGTACTAACCCCAGTTTCGTGGCAATTCAAGCCCCACGTCCGCCTGTTCTGTAAAGCATTTTGATCTTTTCCTAATTACTTTTGTTACACTACTAGACTATTACACTTTCTCTACGCCTGACACGGCTCACCAACGCCTCGCTTGAGCCTTCCAATGCCCGGACTCGTCTTACCAAGAATCCATCAGGTATAAGACGCATGACGAAGCCAAAGGGGATACATAACACGCCTAGCACAACGGAAATGGCCCATTGGGCCCCGGTGAGACGCGTCACTGAAAAGGTCTCTCCACCGATGAAGATGATTAAGACTTGGACACCGATCATGATTGTGGTGATAGTGATGAAGAGATAGTTGCGGAACAGGCCCTCCAGGACATTGAATTTGTTGTCAATTCGACGATTACTGTTAGAATAGAAGTCAATCATTAAGAAACCAATTTGCCATCTTGCTTGGCGGAGGGATAGAATAGACATACTTATACATATTGAAAATATTCATCCACACATACGCATTAAACACCACCGTTCGCAGCTGCGCCAGTTCTAGATTTGTATGATAATTCAGTATCGTCGCGCCTCCGAAATGGAGAATGAGTGTGACGGCTAACTGATAAGCGCTCTGTCCAAAAATCATCTTCCACATCGGGATAGTGATAAGCGGCGCTGACCTGGGATCAGGCTTCTTATCTAGAATGGTGGGTGTAGGAGGATCTGTTGCGAGTGCGAGAGCGGCCATTGTGTCTTGGAAGAGGTTGATCCACATCAACTGAACAGCGGTGAGGACTGATGTCTCAGTCGAGCTAGCTATTGCGGAGACGAAGGTGAGCATTACAGAGGTAATGCTAACTGTGATCTGGAACTGCACACAAGGGTCAGCTAAGTTAGGCTTGAGACCAGGAGATCAGATGGTATATATTAGATGGGATATTTATACCTGTAAGAACTTTTTGACTGCGTCGTTGACTGCTCGACCCCACATAATGGCTTTGACAATCGAAGAAAAATTGTCGTCCATCAAGACGATGGAAGAGGCCTCTCGTGCAACCTCGGTGCCGGAAATACCCATTGAAAGGCCAATATCAGCTGCTGCCAAAGCAGGAGCATCATTGGTCCCATCGCCCGTCACTGCGACTATCTCTCCCAACTCCTTCAGCCGCGCTACTAGGATTCGTTTGTCGTCTGGACTAGACCTTGCTAGGACCTTCAGATGAGGAATAATTCGATCCCTCTCCTCTGTGCTTAGGGCCCTGAACGCGGAGCCTTCCATGGCAATGTCACCATTAGCAGCCATAGCAGAAGGCGTAGAAGAAAGAATACCACATTCTTTCGCAATCGCTTTGGCAGTCAGAATGTTGTCTCCTGTGACCATACGCACAGTCGCGCCTGCCTTGAGACAGGCCTGCACTGCCTCTTGAGCACCTTCACGAAGTGGGTCACGAATGCCAACGAGGCCAAAAAAGACAAGATCTTTGATGATGTCCTCGAAGACAACCTCGCCATCTTCCATGATCTTGGCCCCGGGCGGTGGCCATTGCTCAAAATTGCGATACACTAAGCTAATAGTTCGAAGTGAATGTGACGCATAGCTGCTGATGATCTGGTTCAAATATTCAACATTATCCGGGAGCAAATTGGTATCCCAGACCCCTCCCTCCGTGGAGGATTGTGAGATTCTCGTGCACTTTCGTAGCAGAACCTCTGAGGCACCCTTGACATATAGTCTATGCATGCCGTCGAGCTCAACAATGGTTCCCATGCATTGGCGTTTAGCATCAAAGGGAACCAATTGGACAATCTTCATTTTCGAGCGCTCGATGCTCAAGGGTCCAATCCCTAAATGGTTCCGAGCAAAGCTGAGAAGGGCTGTCTCTGTCTGCGACCCGATGAAAGTTTGCTGACCATTTTCACCTAGACCTTCAAAGGCTGTAGAGTTGGCGACGATTGACTGCTTGAGCATTTCCTTTATGTCGTCGATTAAACCATTTCTGATGAATCCACCTACGGGAACTCCAACAGCAGCAGAAGCGGCACTGATCTCCTGTGGAGAAGCTACGCCCGGGTCTACTGCGGTTTGAGACACCTTAAGGCTGTCATTGAAGAGCTGACTATTACAAACGACTCCGGTGACTACTTTCATCTTGTTCTGCGTCAGCGTACCGGTCTTGTCGGAGCAAATGCTCGTAACATTGCCCATTATTTCACAAGCCTTTAGCTGTCGGACAAGGTTATTGTCCTTCAGCATTCTGTTGGATGCGAAGGCTAGCGCAAGCGTTACTGCCAGAGGGAGCCCTTCTGGAACAGCGATAACGAGAACAGTGAGCGATATGATGAGAATATTGAGAAAGTTTTGGCCCTTTTGTGTAGAGGAATGCGTGTTGCGTGGAAGTTGTGCCAGGAATTTGATGAATAGAACGACAAACAGGAGCACAGCTGCTATAAAACCGAACCAAGCAATGGCTTTGGCGAGTCTGTTGAGCTTGGCTTGCAAGGGAGTGAAACTGGGTTCGTCTTTAAGAGACATCAGGATCCTGCCATAGTTGGAGTTCGTGCCAGTTGCCGTGACGAGAAAGGTTCCTAGGCCCTCGGCGACCTTAGATCCTGAAAAGATGAAGGGATCCAGTTTCATCTTGAGGGTAGTTGCATCTCCTTGTTCCATTTCCTTTTCCTGTTGCTGGCTGGTCGTGGCTTGGAACACTTCTTCTGCAGCATGCTTGGGCAAGAGGTGTGACTCGCCGGTCGTTGACGACTCGTCGCATCTGACATTGTAGCCATCAATGAATATCCCGTCGGCAGGGATCACATCTCCCGGCTCGAGATGTACAACGTCCCCCACAAGTACGTCGGAGATGGGGAGTATCTGAGACTTCCCTGACCTGATGACTTTCACTGTGCGATCTTGCTGCTTCTTGTTGAGCTTGGCAAACTGCCGTTCTTTCTCCCAATCGCTGATAGAACCCACCAGCACTATAATGACAATGGCTACGAGAATTGCAACTCCCTCGACCCACTCTATTGGTGGGTTACTTGGTGTGTGAACGGTCCCGAAGGCCTGGTAAAACCCAACAGCCAGTGACACTGCTGCTGCTGCCGTCAAGAAGAATAATACAAAGTCATTATAAGCCATCCACATCAGCTGAAATATGTTCAGTGGCTTTTTGGTAGGAAGTGTATTATCGTGAAAGACCCGTTTTCTGTCCGCAAATGCCCCGTCATGCGGCCTCCCCAATGCTGTCCATGTTGATGTCGCTCTGGTAGTGGCAATGGCAGTCGGCGCCCAAGCTTCTTCTTCTTCTTCTTCTTCTTTCGAAGTCCTTATCGCTGAATCTCTTGGTATCGGAGTATGATTTGTGCCATCGACGACCTCGATATCATTTAGAACCGTCTCTTCCGAGCTCAACCCGCAGCGACGGTCGGTTCGCAATCCCTTTTCTAGCCCAGCAAGACCACCAAGCGCGCAAAACTCCGCCAAGCTTTTATCGGGAGTCACAAGCTTGCCCAACTCCTCAGGTGAGAACCCAAATTTGTGCCTCTTTTCCTTTGTCTTGGCGTCGTGCCCGGCGAGCCCTGGGCCATAACGAGTCGACTTCACAGCCGCGCCCCCGCCGTCCTTGATCAATTCCGCGTTGTTCATTGGTAATCTTGTTTGTGTCGGAGAGGTCGGCGTCGTATCTTCGCTCTATGAGGGTGTGTTCGTGGAGTCAATCTGATTCTGGTTCTGATGTTCAGATAGATGGACCTGCATAGTGGCAGGGAGGGGAGAGAGTTCGGAGAGGTAGAGCAGCCGTATTTTTGACTGCCTTGAGGAATAACAGTAGGCAGAACGCTGATTCCAATGCTCTTACTGTGTGTCGATTTCATAAAATATGTGGCCGTAGTAGCCAAGGCCATTGGGATAAGTTCGATGGTGGCCATTATTAGTAGAGTTGGTGTCGTTTTCCAGTGTGGCTATGCTAAGGGGCTATGTTAGGGGGTGGACGCAGTCGGTGGTCGCTCGGCGGCTATCTTGCAAGCCTGATAAGCCCAAGCGAAAACAAGGCGTGTTGTACGTGACGCGCTAGATAAGATCCAGATATAAAAAAAAATTTAAAAAAAAAAATTATATTTTTTATATATTTTTTATTATTTTTAATTGTTTTAAATATTATTAATTATTAAAATTTATATTTAATATTATATATTAATAAATATTTATAATATTTTAATTAATATTAAATAATAAAACCCGTTATAAAATTATAAGATATTATAAATCGTAATATTTAAAATAATGCGGAGTGTTACCAAAGGCCGTGCGCTGGTGCGCTGGTGCGTTAGCCCAAAAACTTTAAAAAATAGCGTGTTTGAGATGTTACTGAGGTGCAGTAACTGCACGCGATTTCGCTAGGGTATTTGCCAGCCACTGGATCCCCCATAGGCCCGTAATAAGGCACCATTGGGGAACACAGCCTCATCAAAGCTTTGGAAGAAAATGTCCAGGTCTTATCATTCATTTATCATCATATCATTATCAGTATGCGGCGTACCATCTCCCGGACAACTAAACCTCACTCTGTTCAATCCACCTTCTCCGACTTCGCGTAATGACAGAAGCACAAGATACTCCGTGTCCCTCAATACCAAAGTCTCATCCTGTTGCGACGCAGAGACAACGCGCCCCGACAATAACCATTGTCACTTCCGCTGTCAGTATCCCTCAAAAGCTGGCTCTACTCTACCTTACCCTTCCATAGTCAGCGGTTGTCTAACTAGTCGTGCATGATCCAGGGAGACCAAGAGCCTTCGCCGAGCTCGGATCTCTGTCCACAACCGCAGATCTCATCTGCGCCAAGCAGTCCGCTGCTCACCGTCGAGTCAATGTCTCCCTCGCCCCATAATCTCTCACCTACTTGCACAAAGAGTAGTACTTCTCAAGATCCTGGAACCTTTCTCGCTATCCCAGGTCCATACTCGAGACGAGAATCAATCGACCACCCACATTCAGTTTCCTCTTATGGTGGAGAGACTTTGAGGCAGACCTCTACGATATCTGACTATGGCGGGACACGGAGGGGTTCTGGCACGTCACTAAGTGAGCTTGGACACGATTCTAACCTTTTGGTAATGCATCCTGAGGAAGAAGATGAAGACGATATCAAAGAAAATCCATTCGCATTGTCGCCAAAGGCCCTTTCCATACTGGTTGATTCCAAGAGTATTGCGGCGTTTCGTGCTGTGGGTGGACTTAGGGGCATTGTACATGGGCTGCGAACAGATAGCAGTAGCGGATTAAGTTTGGATGAAGGGTGCCTGGATGGAATCGTATCGTCGGGCGTTGTCACCACGTCGACAAACCCAAGGCCTCTGAACTATAGGACTTTCTCCTTAGTCAAGCCTAGATGCCCTGCTCGATCTTCACTTGGACAACTCACGAGTTCTGAGCTGTATGTTGATAGGAAACGGGTATTCGGGGAGAACCGTCTTCCGGAGAAGAAAACGAAGGGCGTCCTCGAGATCATGTGGATAACCTTCAATGACAAGGTGCTGATTATACTCACTATCGTTGCAGCCGTTTCGTTGGCTCTGGGTCTATACCAGGACTTTGTACAAAATGACGATGGACCAAAAGTTAGGTGGGTTGAAGGAGTGACTATTATGGTCGCAGTCATCATCGTTGTTGTCGTTGGATCCTTGAACGATTATCAGAAAGAGCGCCAGTTTATCAAACTCAACAAGACGGTAAGCAATCCCCAGTATTGTGAGAGCAATAGGCAACTGATACTCGCTCTAGAAAGACGACCGCGTAGTGAAAGCCATTCGGTCAGGAAGGTCTATGGAGATTTCGGTATACGATATCCTAGCTGGAGATGTGTTGCATATCGAACCAGGCGACTTACTACCTGCGGATGGGGTTTTCATTTCCGGTCACAATGTTGTCTGCGACGAGTCATCTGCCACCGGCGAATCTGATCAAATGAAGAAGACGCCAGGAGATGAGGTAATGGCTCACATCGAAGCAGGAGCAAGCACCCATAAACTTGATCCGTTTATCATCTCTGGGAGCAAAGTACTGGAAGGAGTAGGCACGTACGTGGTTACGGCCGTTGGGGTACACAGCAGCCACGGAAAGCTGATGATGAGCTTCGCGGCCGAGAACGAACCGACACCGTTGCAGACAAAGTTGAATATCCTTGCAGAACAGATTTCTAAAATCGGCTGTGCCATCGCTCTGCTCCTCTTCACCGTGCTCTTGATCAGATTCATAGTCCAGCTTCCGGGAAACACAGGCACGCCATCTCAGAAAGTGCAAGAGTTTTTACAGATCTTGATCGTTTCTGTCACGATTATTGTTATTGCAGTTCCAGAGGGTCTGCCACTGGCTGTCATCTTGGCGCTAGCTTTCGCAGTCACAAGGATGCTAAAAGACAATAATCTTGTCAGGGTACTCAGAGCATGCGAAGCTATGGGCAATGTAACGAGTGTGTGTACTGATAAGACCGGCACTCTCACACTGAACAAGATGACTGTGGTGGCAGGGACATTGAGCACTGGCTTTCGTTTTGCAGATGCTGAAGACGCGCTTCATCAGAATCAAGAGCGAGGGAACCAAGGACCTTCTGCAAGTGATGCAGCTGACGTCCCGGTTAGCACACTTGCCTTGCGCCTTTCTACAGAGACCAAGAAACTCCTTGTGCAGTCTATTGCTATCAATTCCACGGCCTTTGAAAGCCGAGAAGATGGGAAACAGACATTTATTGGCTCTAAAACTGAGACGGCTTTACTCTCATTCGCGAGTACGTTTCTAGGCATGAGGCCGGTCAGCGAGGAACGTGCAAATGCTGACATCGTTCAAATGATTCCTTTCGATTCTCGTAGGAAGTGTATGGCATCGGTAATCAGAATCTCCGACTTCCACTACCGAATGTTTGTGAAAGGAGCCCCAGAGATTTTACTGCGCCAATGCACTCACGTTGTCGCTGATGTTACAGAGCCTCTCAAGGTCACAGAATTGACCAACCTCGACTCGCTAACTCGAACTATCGACACATACGCCACCAAGTCGCTACGCACGATTGCCATCGTCTACCGTGACTTCAGGTACTGGCCACCATTTGAGGCCAAGACTATGCCAGATGATCCAAAGGAAGCAATCTTTGAAGACGTATTTCAAGAAATGGCGTTCGTTGGCGTGGTCGGGATCCGTGATCCAGTCAGATTCGGTGTGAAAGAAGCCGTTGCTCAATGTCAGCACGCTGGTGTATGTGTGAGGATGGTCACAGGTGACAGTGTTAAAACTGCTGTAGCTGTCGCTCAGGAATGTGGGATTTACACTCCAGGCGGTCGCGTCATAGAAGGACCTGAATTTCGAAAGCTTTCCAGCATGCAAATGAATCAGATTATACCAGAGCTCCAGGTCCTTGCTCGTTCAAGCCCCGAAGACAAGAGAATCCTGGTAAAGAGATTGAAAGATCTCGGGGAAACCGTAGCTGTCACCGGCGATGGTACGAATGATGGACCAGCTTTGAAAACAGCTGACGTCGGTTTCTCGATGGGGATTACAGGTACTGAGGTTGCAAAGGAAGCATCGTCAATAGTCCTTATGGATGACAATTTCGCATCTATCGTTAAGGCTCTACAATGGGGCAGGACAATCAACGACGCGGTGAAGAAGTTTCTACAGGTTGGTCTAAAGTTCCCGTGCAAGATTGCAGAATGTCTGGCTGATGAATCGGTCATTTGTCTAGTTCCAACTTACCGTCAACGTCACTGCAGTAATTCTTACGTTTGTGTCCGCGATAGCCAGTAATAAGGAGGAACCTATCCTTACTCCTGTTCAATTATTATGGGTAAACCTTATCATGGACACATTCGCTGCACTCGCCCTAGCCACGGACCCGCCGGCTCCCAGCATCCTAGATAGGAAACCAGATCCCAGATCGACTCCATTAATTACTTTGACAATGTGGAAAATGATTATCGGCCAGGCGATATATCAGCTGACTGTAACCCTGGCCCTCAACTTTGCTGGTAATGAGATACTGGGCTACAAAACGGACGCGGAGAAGAGCAATTTGGAAACGCTGGTCTTCAATATTTACGTCTGGATGCAGTTCTTCAACCAGTACAAGTAAGTTCTATAATGGGCTCCCCAAGGAGGAATTGCAGGAATCTCAAGCTTACAATTTGCCAGCAATCGTCGTCTCGACAACAAGTTCAACATCTTCGAAGGCATTCACCGTAACTACTTCTTCATTGGAATCAACATTATCATGATTGGTGGACAGCTACTTATAGTGTTCTTCGGCGGAGAAGCCCTCTCTACTGAACCTCTCAACGCCACGCAGTGGGGCATCTCCCTCGGCTTAGGAGCATTATCACTCGTTGTCGCAGTCATCGTCCGCTTAATCCCAGATGAGCTCATCCACAAGTTCATGCACAAAATATTTCCACGAACCCACGCACCATACATCAAAATCAGCAGGAACCCCCGCTTCAGATGGAACGATACGATCGAAAATGTTCGTGATGAGCTCGGTTTCTTCAAATCAATTCGCGGTCGACACTGGAACGGCTTTTTCGCCTCTCGGGATGGCCCTCGAACACCACTTCTATCCTCTGCTGAAGACATGAACTCTGATTATTCGGACAGCCCAGGAGAACTCGCTGATGGACTAAATACTCGAAATTCCTCTCCCAGTCGTGGGGCACTTTCAAGATCGACTTCAGCCTTGGCTCCAGCTACGGTAATGGCAGGAGTCATTGCCGGAAGTATTGCAGGATGGAACCCTCGAGAGATAAGCAGCACCGAAAATGACTCGTGACATGCTCTCTAGGCTGTACGAAATCTTATTTGCAGAGATTAAGAAGAAGTCGAGTACGGCACAATCTCCATACTACGCTCCAAATCGAGCCCTACTCAACACAGTAACGCGCTCTTCATCGAGACCTAGAGGACATAAGTTCGATGAAAGGCACCCTGAACATCACGCGCGACGGCTTTTTGCATCTATGTATCTATTTTCATGGTCGAGGGAATGTGAATGAAATGGAATGGAGCTCTAGCAGAGACTGACTACACTCGCTGGTGCTTTCACGGGTGAATTGATACCGTAGAATATGATGTTCGGAATTGCTAGTGCTCGCTAGCTGTGATAGAAGAGATGAATATAGAAGTGCTTGTACTACACCATACCCCTTCACAATGAATGAGGGCAATATATATTCGGACCTGAACATTAATCAAAAAATCTTCTCTCTAATCTTCAATTACGTAAATTCAATTATGCGCCAAATCTCATTTTACTTCCAAACTACCATAAGATGTAAGATTTCACTTCGTGCAGAGCATAAGCGCCCAGCGAGACTCGAGTGATACAAAGAGTTTCAATTGCTGGACCACATCGTTGGGGCTGTGCAAAGGATCGAAAGAAAGCAGGACAAAATGTCCAACGACACGCAGCTCGAGAGTGACATGCCATACCCCGCACGCTGCTTTTTGTGCGCCACGGCGCTTAATTGGTTCAAGTTACACGACATAGAAATATTTTTTGGGAAATGGAAACTTCATGTTTCTTTAATATCAGGAACTCGAAAGATAGTCTTGATCTGAGCAGGAGTTACATACCCGATTTTGGATCTTACCATTTTCAAATTATCTATCTCCCTCTGGCGACACAATCCTCAACCTCGATCTCACCGATCAGCGCAAGATCAAGATACCCCTCCAAATCAACGGCGCGCGAAAAAGATGTGCATCCAAGCCCTAGGCGTAATATTCTTCACCCTTCGAAAAAAGAATAAAGAAGATGACGAGGAACTCGATCGTTGGCCTCCGCGGGAAACACCCATTCCTCCAAAGGATACGAATCCGAAATCAGTCGTTCGAGAAGAGGTTTTAGCTACGTCTCCGCCTCGACAGGTGGTTGTTGGTCGTGGAGGAGGATCGCAGGGATATGAGAGGGAAGGAGAAGTGGAAGCAGAAGGATGGCCGATGAAGGTGCGGGATGCTTGATGATGCATTATGGTGTGAGATATATGGGAATTGGAGCAGGATGGAGGGTGGTGAGAGAGTTGTATTGTAGGGTAGGGTACAACATCTCTTGCGCCATATGAGGGTACAGTACACAACTCTTTGAGGGTTCTGTGGGGATGATGCCTTCTTTGCAAGAATGGAGGACTACTGTGTTTGCCTACGAGCGTGAGTTGAGGCTTCCATGCTAGAATAGTGGTGTTCTCATGGGGCCGGGATGGGAGGACGGTGATCCTGTCTGGTTAGGGAATATCAGCTGTACGTCTGCTCTCGCGTCATGAAAGCAACTTCCATGGCCATCGGTGGTGCCAATTTTACCGTATGGCAGGCAAGCAATCTCCCGTCTGGATACATTGGAAATACACTACGCGCGCTCTACGGTTTGATCAATATAATATGGTCGGCATATGTGTAGAGCCCAGGATACGATCGCCCCTTCGTACGACAAGTGCTAAGCGTGGATAGAGTCTCTCTGGTCAAAGAATTAAAGCTTATCGCGTCCGCTCAACGGGTACCGAGGAAGCTTCTTCGGGGTCGCTCTCCGGACTCGTCCCGGACCCATCACGAGGAACAAACTTTTTAAGGACTTTTACATCCGTCTCCTTGAAAACACAGAATTGTATATCACACTGTCCAACTCCTTCGCTAAGTCAAAGTCAATCAATGCTCCTCCTTTCAGCTCCCTGCAGCATACTACAGTTTGAGCCAAGAGTTGTCTTCTTGTATTCGAAGATAACAGTGGGGGCGGCTAGCGCATCCAAAGCGCTAAAATTAGCGATGATGCTGAGTCAGCACGCA
Source organism: Acephala macrosclerotiorum (assembly GCA_014904845.1). Classification (NCBI taxonomy): domain Eukaryota; kingdom Fungi; phylum Ascomycota; class Leotiomycetes; order Helotiales; family Mollisiaceae; genus Acephala; species Acephala macrosclerotiorum. The sequence continues at coordinate 51,198 of MU119233.1, forward strand.
AGGCTTTTACTTTCGCTCAGCTCGATGTTTCAAACTCTTTCTCAAGAAAATTCAACCACTCGCTCTCTCCTCTCTCGTCTCTTTCTTGCACATGATTTTGCATTAAAATCCCGTCCCCTATGCCGGCGACGATGGAGACTCCCGTGATTGGGTTCTGGGGAGGGATGGCCTTGCTCATCAGTTCCATCACGGGACCTGGCCTGACGACGAGTACGTAACCTCATATATGTGCCGAGAAACCCGCGTGCTGACCAATTCCCAGTCCCTTTGCTATTTCAAGAGGCTGGATGGTTCACGTGAGTACAGGCTAGACACTCAAATCTACGATCTTTATTGATATATCACACCAGTCCGACCTTATCCTTTCTCCTCTTCGGCGCTATCGCTGGCGCCGTGTCTCTCTTCCTCGTCGAAGCAATGTCTACAATTCAAGGCAACGAGTCATTTCAAGCAAAAGTCGAGTACAGCACGGTTGCGCATCTCTACTTGGGAGACAGGCCGCACCTGATTATGCAGGGCCTTCTTTACTTGGCTCTTCAAAGTGTCAACCTGTCATCTATCATCATATCGGAACAGGTGAGCGACTACTCTCCCCTCAATGTCCCATCTGGAGACTGATTGATTTTTTAACAGACGATGGATTCTTTACTCATCAGACTCTTTAACAAAACTTGTGCACTTAGCTTCACACAAGGATGGGTGTGCGGTAGGCAATTCTCTGTCCCTAGCCTTGGCTTTCAACCTCAGCTAACTTGTGGCAGTTTCTGAGATAAGCCCTTCAGGATCTCCATTTGACTCATACATTCTGTTTTCGTTTGGCTATCTCGTAAGTCCATGGTACTCAGGCCCTCATTCCAGAACTGACTCAGTCAGATCTCCGCAGCCATGGTTCTCCCACTCTCGGTCATGAGTTTGGTCCAGAATATCAAATTTCAGCTTGCATCTGTCGTAATTTTGCTCTTTGTCATGATCTCTTGGGTGTTCATCTTTGCCGAAAAAGGATTCGACTTACCCACCCCAGCCATCGGAAGTAATCAAAGCAGCCTCATTGGCTTTGTTCTGAACAATTTTGCTTTTGTAGGTCTCCCTCTTCGTTGAACGCCACTTAGGTCTCTGACGGTCACTAGATTACCACTGTACCGTCATTCATCAACGAGTTGTCCCGTTCTGTTTCCATCCACAGGGTCATTGGCTACTCGATCTTGATATGTGTAGTTGTGTACCTTATCATCGGACTCACGGGCGCCGCGAGCTTCCAGCTCGACACTTCATCAGATATCCTAGCAACACTGAGTGCTTCTAATCAAAACAAGGTCTTGGTCACAATTGTCAACATTCTGTTTCCAATCGCCGTTCTTGTCACCTCTGTTCCCGTTTTTGCGATTGTCATACGATATAATCTAGTTCGAGGTAATATATGTTCAAATAGTAGGTGATCCAAGATTGCATTCAAACAATATACTAATATGGCTAAGAAAATGCTATCTGGTGGGCAAGTCTTGCGCCTTGGCTCCTCATAATACCGTTTCAGACGAAGGTACTTCATGAGTCTGATCTTCAAACTGTCAGAAGAGATTGATGCTAATGGGCGGGTACCTAATTTAGGGATGGTTGATCATGGTCATGAATTGGACTGCGTTGATCTTTGGATCTAGCACCAATTTCATAATTCCACTGTTACTTTATATTTCATCCAAAACGTACTTTGCAAGTACAGCTGAAGCTGGAGGTTCGTGCATATTACTTCGGCGTCAAGAAATCATGGCTAACAGTGCGAAGAAGCTGGTGACATATTTGTCCTACATCGGGACGACTCCTCTGCGTCAAGACATTCCCGTAGAAGATCCACACAATCAACACGCCCCGTTCCAAGAATCATCACCACCTTTGAATCTGGAACTTCACTTGAGGAAGAAGATATAGGGACGACCTCAGCTGTTGACCCGTTCCCTCAGCTGCTTGTTCATTCGCCACCTAGATCCAGGCGGAACAGCTACATTCGGGATCCAAGCCCGCCAAAGACCTCTGATAGCGACACCAAGTCGGGCGATTTGGGAGATCTCGGTGGACAGGCATCAGGAAGAAATTTGGATGCTTCGGTTCCTCTCCGAGTTATCTACTCGCCCTCCGTCTCGCGAGAGCCAAGCATCGGCCACAGTCATAAGCCATCTTTTACCTCAAACAGGACAGACGAGATGGCTCGTGACGGAAGACCACCAGAACCTGACAGAGATTCTTCGGAAACGTCAGCTGTACAGCATATTTCAACAATTCGCAGTCGACAAAACTCCAATGCAACAAACATGTCAAGAAGCAGTCAAGCTAACCATCGCTACTCTAATGTAACTCCAATGAGTCCCAGAAATCAGAGAACAGAGCCTCTAGAAATCGATGAGGAGAATGCATCAATACCTATATTTATTGCTTTTCCACGAAGCAAATGGTTTAACTCCATTGTTGTTGCAAAGGTCGCACTTTCAATCGTAACTTCGGCTGTTCTGGGCAACCTCGTGTACACGTAAGTGGTCCTTTTCAGCGCTGCGACTCGTACTGACCGTGAAATTTAATAGAATTGTCGAAACTGCGAAAGGCAACAATCCAATTTCAAGCTGAATGAAGATCTTAGAGAAGCTTCCAAATGCTTCATCTGACCTAGAAGTATTGAATGGCCAAGCGTTACCTTTCTTCCTAGGCAGGGTCGCACGATAATCCTTCTTGGGCTGTGCCGAAATGGACCAGTAGGAAGAACTTACTGTTCTCCCAATCAATTTCAGATCCAAAAGACAGACTGGTAATAGTTACCTGCTAAGGTTCAGGATCATCTGTAGACCAGAGAATTGCTGCGCAGACAGCCAGCCAGCCCCCAAAAACGAAGATAAAGTCCTGTATGCTTATGCTATGCTACGCTTCCACAATTGCGTCTGGTGCGTCGTGCTGTTCCTGACGTAGGTGTGCCGCTGACGGTTGAGGCATTTATTTAATTGCAGGCGCATAGCCACCAGCCACGCCGCCGAAAGCCCCGTTGTGAGCATGCAGCTCCCCACTTCTAGAAGGATACAATGCTTCTACCCGAAAATTACCGACCGAAACGCCCCAAGATCTCCACCTGAAATATCGAACACGAGTGGGGTGCATCGGAATTGCTGCCGGTATTCGAAAATGCCAATCCCTCTGTTCCTGGAGTATTCACCGGGTACGAGACCGGCATGGCCCGGCTGTAGCAATGCCCCAGAGAATGTCACCAAAACTAAGCCGCAATCTGGCCTCGACCATGGTTGGTGCTCAGACTAGGCAATGCGGTTGACTCCATTGCTGTCCATTGCTGTCCATTCCTAATACTTCATTCCTAAATGCGTACCTCTTAAATTCCATATATATGGCATTTTTGACCTCTCATCAGTTCATGAAAAGGTCGTGGCGCGACGCGTCCCCTCGCGTCCATCAGTCTCGACAGCACCCTGAACCACAGCACCCTTGTCGGCCTTGAACATTTTCCAGTCGACAAGCCAGAGCACCTCGAGAATCCTCTACAACCTCAATATAATGGCGCCCGAGTCCTACGAAACTCTGCGAAAATCGCACAGCTTCGGCAACAGAAACACCCTTCCCTTGAAAACGCAGCTTAGCAAGACCGAACCTTCATCTACCAATCTGCAACGAAGTAGTAGTGATCCCGGGAAGTCTACTCGGAAATCAGCTCCGCATACGCCCAGACAAGCGACGAGGACACATACGAAGCAGTCGAGACATGGAATCAAAGGTGATCATATCAATGTACACACGGAATGTGGGAGACATAGCGACGATTGGCTCTTTGGGGGATTGTCTTTGAGCGACATTGCAAGGTGGTTATTTGGGAAGGGAAGACGTGCGGAAACAGAGGGTGACAGCGAGGAATAATTGATTAAATCTTCCGAATGCGGGCGAAACCACGGGGATACAGGCATATTGGCGTGGGCATGTTATACCCAGGATAGGATCATTTCTATGAATTGGATTTACGCGTATTGGGTCTAGATTTCACTTCATTCGTACTATGCTAGAGAAGCTCAGATGAAATGAAAAAGCAATTGCAAGCTGCTCCCGGCGACCCGTAATTCTACATCCCCTCTCCACCAACAGTAAATTTTGGTGAAGATCATAACTAGCATTACAGAGCATTGGGCGAAATGCAATCGCCTGATCGCAAGGCCTGCATTGGAGGTTGCGCAAGAAAGACTTCGAGAACTTGGAGCGGAAATTGAACTGCAATAGGTATGATCGCCACTAGATGACCCGCGCAGAACGAATTAAGACAGAGCGCTTGAAGAAGAGGACAGAGAATGCCATCGCATGTCTTGATTGGAGAGGATTGTCGAGAATGGAACTCCAGGATCTTTTCTCCGAGCCAGCAGAGCTCATGGGCGAGTTCAGCGAGGAGAGTGATTACGAGAATGCAATGAAGCAGATTGAGAAAGAGAATGCTGACGATACAAGGACTCGACTTCGACGTTTGTGGAAAGAGACTTACTACCGGCATATGATCCAGCAACGAGCGAAGATGATTTAGTCCACTTCCCAAATAAGTCAGGCCCGAAAACTAAGATTACTCCCCAAGAGAAACTAGCAGCAAAGAAGCTTATAGTCGCCATGGGTTACGGCCAAAGCAGGAACGACATCTTCAAATGGACGTCTTATTTGAAACTCCTGTCTGATTTAAGGGACGAAGAAGCAACGGCATTTCTTCTTTGCCGGACCAGTGAGTTCAAAACGTATTTCTTTCAACACCCCAAAGGACTTGACATGTTGCTTTCCTGGAATAGAGTCTATGACTTCCCTCTTCAACAGTTCCGTTTGAGGGCCAATGCTGAAGAAGGGAACGACTTCTCTAGAAAAAGTGACATCGAAGAACAGGGGATTCGGGATAGACTTTATGCTCGAGATGAATTAGCCACACACAAAGAAGACACCAAGCCCCAAGGGTTCAAAAAAGATCGTCCAGCGACTTGCGTAACGGATATCTTCCTTGAAAGCCTTCTTCATGTCGGCCATGTCCAAGTCGGATGGTGTGCTGAAGCCAGCAGTGTAGATATATATCAAATAGGCTTGACGCAATCGTTGATTTAAACCTTTTGAACGAGGGCGGCCATTCTCTTCCAAGTATTCCTCGAAGTCGCGGAGGTTCTTGATCAGTGCTAGGCCCCGGCACAACCAGTGCAGGGCCGTGTCACTTCGAAGCTTCCGCGGCTCGAGGTGATGGTAGAGACGGCGCATCACCCTCATCAAGAATGCAGTCACCAACACGATCAAGCCCTCTGCATGGGTCCCCACGTGGGCAGAAAGGGTCAGGACAGAAGCACCGCCTTCCCGACTACTACCAACAAAAATTCAAATACATGGGCACGCACACTGGGCACAGAAGCGTGGGTCGTTCAACCATCTACCCAACCAACCAAGCAGAGTCAATCGAAAAGATCTGGGCCGAGAACACCACCCTCCACCCCGTCGAAGATCACATATGTGGGATGTTCGGCGAAGATGGGGTCACGGAAAACTGCATCATTTCTAGGTCGTTAAATTCGAAACTAAAATACAAACAACAGGGCAATCAGAGAGGAGCTAGTAGAGGAGATGGAGATGAAGCAAGCTCTTTAAGCAAGTATCGATCACAGAAATACATTTTTCCGTTCTATGCCCTACTTCATCCATAATGTGCCGTTCTGGACTAGGTCAACAGAGATTCGAACCAGTTCAGGAGAGCTCTGTTTCTCTGCTACTTGCCCTCCGCTCCCGCCCCTCTCTTGCAGGGTTTTCGCCTTCTTCTCTCGCTACCCGGTCGTGCTCTTCCGTTCGCAGCATCGGGAGAGGAATATCGTGTATATGTTGCAGTTTATGCATTACTACTTGCGCATAGCACCCTTCTCGACGTATAGGAGAGGCGAGGTACCCCTGTTTGTATGTTGCCATTCAACTTGCGCGAAAGGGGTCGATTGACGGAAGTGCCGTTTTCGTGAGCTATTCTCGAAGAAAAAGATTCGGACAGGGTAGCATCTCCGAATATTGTCGTCTCGTGTCTATCAGCACACAGGGTTTCCTTGGAGGAGTAAAGGTGCTTACTTACTCCGTACACATGCAACTGAACACTCAAGTCATCTGCGCATATCGAGAGGCCACGCGGACGAAGTTTTGAGGCTGACGATATGGTGATCATACCCTCATCAACGAGCTTGCTCCTCCGACAGTACTACTCGCGGCTACAGATGACAGTATCATTTCCGTTTGCTGCACTCGGGGGTGTAGCCAGACTACTACCCACAGGTTGTTTTAAATGTTAAATCTGAGGTGATGTTGCCACCCCTCTCTCCACTTATCACCTGTCAGGTGCAAGGGCCACCTACCAATCATTTAAGTGTCTCTGCGCTGCTTCATATGCTGCTTTTACTATGTGCAAAACCTCAGAATCAGCATTATAGAACCATTACATGTGCCTGTGCCAAAAATCCCAACCCATGAGCTTTCTAGAGACGACAAGCTCAAACTACAGACCCTCTATTACACTGCAGGCTGGTCCATTGCTGACATCCTTCTCCAGCACTCTCATATTACACGCCGCCAAGTCCAATATGCCCTAGAAACTCGATTTACTCCTCAAAAGAAGGGCCACTGTGGGAAGCATTCTAAGCTTGATACCTTCAAACGCAAGCAGCTAGTCCGCTGAGTCACTTCCAACTCTTTTACTCGCGAGATCCCATGGGCAGAGATTCCTAAGTGGCTTGGTTGGGAGGAATGGTGTAGTGATACAGCCATTAGAAATGCTCTCAAGAAAGAAGGCTATTGCAGAGCTATTAGAAGAAAGAAGTCTCCACTGTCCGAGGAGAATCAGCGCAAAAGATTGGAATGGGCACAAGAATATGAGCATTGGACATTGGATATGTGGGACACAATCTTATGGAGTGATGAGAGCTGGATGCAGCCTGGGTATCACAAGAAGCAGTGGGTAATAAGACTAATTGGGGATATAGAGCTCTTCCACTCTGATTGTGTGGCCCACAAATGGCAGAGAAAGATTGGATGGATATTCTGGGGCAGCATAAGTGGGATATATGGCAAAGGTGTTGGCATGTTCTGGGAAAAAGAGTGGAAAACAATCACTAAGGAATTCTACTCTCAAAGAGTAGTTCCTCCCATTGCACACTATTTTCAGACACACTCAGGGCTGGAGTTCCAGCAAGATGGAGGACCAAGACACACTGCAGCTTTCACTCTGCGGGGCATTTGCAGCTTATAGGATACACTCTATCTTCTGGTCTCCATTCTCACTAGACTTGTCACCTATTGAGACTATATGGAACAGAATGAAGGACATTTTGAAAGCTTTGGACCCCCAGGTGCACAGAAACTACAGGCGGCTTAGGGCTGTAGTAATAGAGGCATGGGAATCCATTACAGATGCAGAGATTAGAGATATTATTCACACTATGCCAGAGCGCTGTGCAGCTGTAATAGCTGCTCATGAAGCCTACATAAAGTACTAGATAGAAATCAAGACTCTGAATAGCCTCATTTTGCTGTGGAGTGATTTAAAAGCAGCATGCCATAAGTGGTGTGCCTAGGGGTGGGAAGAGAGTGGCGGAGGGTCTGAGCATTAACATTTATTATCCCCTGTAGAGAGTATGCATCCAACGGATACATGTCGTGCCTTAAGTGGAAGCTGGTCATCTTGTGCATCGCTCGCGATCCGCTGTGTCCTGTCTACACGTAAGGCTCCAGCCTCGCGGGTTTTGTGCATTCCCTAGGCCCGAGGTGACATCACTGGGCCCGAAGAACGCGTGCTATTGCAGGATGTGAAAGCGATGAGGATCTGCACAATAATGTTGTATAATTTACTCCCGATCAAACCCTGAGGCGCACCACGTGACTCACTCTTGATCACAAAATGCGCCGAAATTCCACCTCCGCTTTCATCACGATCCATCACAAAGTAGAGACACACTTCATGTTGTAATAGAGTTTAGACATTGTCGAACACACCGGATACGTCGAGCGAGAGGATAGTTGCGCGTTTCTTGTTCCTCCAGGCTTCGTGGATCCTGGGTGTGGGGCTGTGAAGTGTGAGCATGTTGTGAGTTCACATGAGAGTCCTTTTCTTTCGCCAAGGTGGTTCTTCAGAAGGAGATGTTCGCTTTCGATGAGTGCGCTGAGTCTGGTGGCGAGGATGGCTTCTAAGACCTTTCCCGATGTGTTGAGTAGTGCAATAGGACAGTATGATGTGACTTGGGAGCAGTCTTTGCCGCCTAGTTTCTTGAGGGCCACGGTGACTATCTCGTTCTCGTTGAAGTCCTTTGGGTGGTATCCTGTCTCGATACATTTGTTGAAGATCCACAGTAAGACGTTTATGATGGCTGGAAGTGTGAGACGGAGCATTTCGATGGGGATTGCGTCTGCGCCTGGGGCTTTGTTGGCCATGAGTCGTCGTACCGTAGTGATGGTTTCCTACTTGGTAATCGGGGGCAGTCCAAAGGGTCAGGGTGAAACTTGGCGTTGGGTGCTCGTGCTTTCTCCTTCGGGGTAGTCGCGAAGTTGCCGTTGCCGAGATCGAGGTTCTTAGTTAGGCCTCCCGGCGTGTTCCTCCTTGGCGGAGACTTCTGACCAATTTCCATAGTTTCTCTGAGTCTCCTACGGTTTCCGCGAGTCACGCTCTCCATTGGCTTCTGCGTGCTTTTTTGATGCTGGATCCCGCTATGGCCTTGAGCCTAGCTGAGCGGCGCTGTGTGGTGGGGTGTGATATTTCGTGTGGAGTTGTTCCGCCTTGTGGGATATGTTGATGAAAGCCTTGAGCTTTGGGGTAAAGCACGTTTGGGTGCGATTATAGATACGGGCTTTTGGGACCACTTAGTCGATGGCTATCGTTCAGCTTAGTATGGATGTCCCCGTCCATGGTGCGAATCTCTTCCCTTAGGTTGCGCATGCCTATGTCGAGGCGCTCGACGAGTTTCTTGCCGTCTAGTCTGGACCAAGCTTTCTTTAACCCGTTGACGAAGGTGTTTGATGCCCAAACTAGGTCGATGCACAAGGACCGTTGGTTGTGGGCTATGTCGGGTACGTCCCCTAGAGTGGAACAGAGGTCCATTTCGAGTTCCTCCATACACGCTTTCAAGCCTCTACCTCTGGAGTCTGTATACGCTGTACCTTTCCAGTCCTCATGGTGAGCGTTGAAGTCGCCTCTAGCTAGGTGGAGTGCACTAATTCCATCAGGGAAGTTGGCTCGTATCCTTCGATGGATCTCTCCGCTGCCCACTCGGAGTTCTCTGATTTGTAGACGCTCCATTCGGGTTTGTAGAAGCCGATGATACGGCCGCCGGCATCGAATTTGAATCGGTGGGCGTGTGTGCCGACAAAGACAGTGCTCCAGTCTTCGCTTCTGACTGATTCTGCGTTGACTTATGTGACGACTCTTTGTGTTATATCCCGGTAGGCTCTAGTCCAATTTGGTTGGTTGAAGATGATGAAAAACAACCGGGCTGCTCCTCCGTGACAGGTGGTGAGTTCAGTGTTCTGCGTGTTGATCCATGGCTCTTAGATCGCGATGATGTCGTCGTCTGTGATCTTTGGGTCTGACTATCGTCTGTTCTGAAAGTGCGATATGCAATAAAACTCTATGCAACGGCTTTTGGTGTGGCTTAAAGGGCAAATGTGAGGCTGACACTTGTGGTTGAAATATGCGACGTTGGTTCGAAGTACATCGGGGCGGCTGGAGTACATCGTGCTCTACAATTATTAGTTGACGGGTCGTTGAGTGAAGCGTGCGGTGCATCAAGACATCCGAGTTCACAATGGGCCGTTGTAACTTACGCTTTCCATAAGCATGATACCCTTAATACAAAACAATTTCTCGATTTGATGCCCTTGCGTTAATGAACTTAAGCGTAAACTCTATGATGCCAAAGCCGACACTACTACTATATTTTGGGTGAAGCAATGATCAATAATTAATAGCTCATATGCGATAACATTCCACTAAACTGCGCAGCACGCTCCATCACGACCGAGATTTCAAATCCCTGATGTCTAGTGTACACAAATGCAAGCAATGAAAAAACTCCAAGACCAATCCTCCACGACTAAACAGGGTACTCGTGATTTGTCTTTGCTATGATGCTAGGGTATCAACAACGTCTGGATGAACGTAGAATGCTATAGCAATGATGAGGTACCTAAATCACAGTCTTCGTTAAATATGCATTATAGCGGGAAGAGAGTTACTTACGTGCCGAGCAACAGAAAACCCTCAAAGTAGTTGGTCCGTCCGTCTCGAACCAGACAGTTCACCACTATAACCGACATAGAAAGTACCGTCGTCTGGAACGTATCGAATCGTAACGACATTGGCTTTCCAATGATCCAGCCTAAGATGACCAAAAATGGAGTAACGAACAGGGCAATTTGTAAAGTGCTCCCTACAATTAACCCTAGCGCGAAATCGATATTATTCTTCCTCGCCTGGTTGACTGCTGCGACGAACTCGCCCGCATTGCCTACAATTGGAACGAGAATAAGGCCGATGAATGCCCTGCTCACGCCCAGTTCCTCAACGGATCCATCGACACTGTCTATAAGATAATCTGAGCAGACTGAAACACCGATAGTAGAAAGGACAAGAACAAAGCCAGCAGCCCAAGGATCAAGCTCGGGGCTCCCTTCCGGTTCTGCCTGGTTGGACTCGGCAAAAATATCAGCGTGGGTTTTGAGTTGAAAAAAAAGGTATAAGCAGTAGAAGACGAGGAGGATGATAGCGGCTATGTGGGACAAGGTTAAGATGTACGAGCTCTGTGTGCCCGGTTTCAAGTTGGATTCCAAGTTGTTGGACCGCAAGTCGGCAAAGTAGCTGGCTGACGGAATGACAAGAGATGCTGATGCAACGATCATCAATGAAGACATGATGGAGGTCAAGTCCACGTTGAATTTCACTTCTTTCTCCTTATAGCCGGCAACGAAAAGGCAGCTACCTAAGATCTAGATGACTGTTAAAGATGAGCTGGACAAGTCAGACGACGAAGATCTTACCAGCAAAGTTCCTGACAGGATACTGCCCACCATGCTTGACTGGACAATTCGGAATTCTCCTTGGCTCAAGGCAGTGATGCCGACCTGGACAAACCCATAGGTCAGCACATAAGGCTCAGTAGCGTGGTACAAGCACAACTTACAATCATTTCTACGGCGTTACCAAAGGCCGCCATGAGCAATCCTCCAATCACTTGTCCTGTACTTGCCGACAGCTGCTCCGTTGACCAGGACAGTAGCTCGGCGAGCGGGAACATGGCAAAAAAGCTGAGGGTAAAAATAGCCACGGGATTCCAATCTCGGGCTGCAGCGATGATGGAGAGGGGAATGAAAACCAGGAGAAAATTTGCATTGGAGCAATAAAGCGTCGCCTTTATGGTATGGTAAATATAGCGTGGGACTATGAACCAGGCTCGAGGGTAGGCTGGGTAGCTGGCCGCTCCTCTAGTCAACGCAGTACTTTCGTTCACTGGCTGTGCGGGGGACCTGTCAGGAGACACGTCCCGGCCTTGTGATGCCATAGTGCTTGGAGTGTGTTCACGGGATCGAAAACGAGGTAAAATCGATGACATTGAAGCGTTGTAGGTCAACAATTGACAGGTATCGCATGTTCGATTCAAGATGTTGGCACGGTGCAGCATGTGGAAATGTGTACGCAGAGGCTGCCTTCGGATAAATACTATTTCCGAATTCCCATGCCGACAACACCAGAAAACCTCGCAACGTCCCAGACCTATACAATCCCCAGATCCGCCATCCCCGTGCCAAGTCAACTGTTCGCCAAGAGTCTAGCTCGCCGATCGACGAATCTTCTTCTCACGGTCTCCTTTGTATGTCTCTGCAACGATCGTCGCGAGGCTAAACAGCAACTCCAATGTCGGATCCACTAGCTGATGAAAACATCGACATGCCTCTGCACGAAGGAGGACGACCAGCGGAACCCTTCTGCTGGCATTCTCCCCGCGCAATCAGGAGAACGGTTTTCAGCGGCGGGTACACGAATGTGCTCTTGGTCTTCGTGCCAATTGGCATAGCTGCTGGGACTTTCGGCTGGCCTGCGAAAGCAATCTTCGTTCTCAATTTTTTGGCCATAATTCCACTGGCTCCCTTAATAACGTTTTCGATCGATGAACTATCGCCAAGTGTAGGGCACGCATTTGGAGAACTCATGAAGCCAACTTCAGGCAATGCGATTGAGATGATCGTAAGATACCTCTATCCAAATGCCGTGGTTTGATTTTCCTTTTTCTGACAAGCTTGCTTTCTCGAAGGTTGGCATTATTGCTGTGTTCCGCGGACAACCTCTGGTTGCTCGGTCGAGTTTGCTAGGGAGCATTCTAGCTTACGCTCTTCTGGTAAGACTCCCTCGCTCCACTTCTACTTATCTTTCTAACTGGGATTCCTAGGTTCTGGGCTGTAGCTTTTTCATAGCCGGTTACGACAAAAAGAAGCTCACATTCGACAAAACTATAACGAATACCCTGTCATCTTTGATGATTGCTGTATCTTTCTCTCTGATTGTTCCAACAATCATGTCTGTTACCTCCGATGGTCCCGAATCCCAGATCGATAACGACACTCGAATCCTCTCTCATGCCATCTCTATCACGCTGCTCGTCATCTTCGTTATATACCTCAATTTTCGAGCATGGTTCCTGGACCAAAACCCTCAAAACGACGACGATTCCACACACGAAAACCACCAAAGCGTTCTTAGAGCGGATTCGACATTTACCCTTGGCCTCTATGCTACCAGCTGTATTCTGCTCTGTACCATGCTGTGTGCTATTCTATGCGCCTTCCACCTCGTCGGGAGTATTGACGACTTGGCCAAAGCCCTAGATTTCAACAAAACATTCATCAGCTTGGTCCTCATACCTCCCGTCGGCTATTCTGCCAGGTGTGTCACTATAACAACCATGGCTAGAAAATGCCAGATGGACCTTATTATGAGAACCATTATCCACAGTATTTTGCAAATCACAATGCTTATCATTCCTCTCATGATTCTCCTTGGCTGGCTTCTCGAGCAACCTCTTACCCTTGATTTCAATGTTTTTGAGACAACAATTTTTTTTCTAACTTTGATTGTAATGAGTTCTATAATCCAAGATGGGAAGTCTAATTATTTTGACGGGATTATGTTGATAGGAACGTAAGTACTCCGTTTTAACACACTCGAAAATAGAAAAACATAAATTGATAATTCTTTAGGTATATCCTGATCGCTGTTGCATTTTACGTACGTCCTGACGCCTGGGAAAGTTTCATTTTGCCGGGTCTAGACGGAAGGAATATTGTCCAGTTATTTGCGGTTGGCAATGCTATCAGTGCCTGAGTCTGGATGCGAATTTTTCAAGGCAGCACCTCTATGTTCTACTTGAGTCACAACGCATTACTTCTATCACATCTGCATCATGCTACCTATGTTGCGAGAAAATCAATACCAGTTTATAGAGATGATCACGAGAAGAACGATAACGAAGAACCAATGAATTAGCGAATTGACCACTGTAAACAAGCAAGAGATGTCGTTGCAAAGTCTGTTTTGTTACTTATACGGTGAAAACAATCACCCACACCCTATACTGACACGCTGCCAAATCCATTCTTCGGTGCATCTAGAAAGGCAAGGTCTCTGGTTGCTATATGTCGTCACGCAAAAAGAAAGCAATAGCAATTATAGCGTACCTATACCAAGTTATTAATTGTCGACTCACGTTAGTACAAAAATCAGGGGGAGTGCTTACAATGCCACCAATAGCAGACCATGCATATAAGTGTATCTCCCATTCTGAAGCAAATGGTTGACTAACAGGATAGCCAAAAATAGTATGATAGTTTGGAAGGTCTCAAAGTTCAAGGTCATCGGTTGGTGGACGACCCAACCTAGAATCACCAGAGCGGGAATAACAAACAACGCGATTTGCAAGATGCTACCGACGATTACCCCGACGGCGAAGTCGATTCTGCCGCTCTGGGCTGTTCCTACTACGGTAGCACATTCCGGAGCATTGCTTGCGATGGGGATGAGGATTGTGGCGATGAAGGTTCTGCTGATGTGCGTGGCTTCGGATGTTGCGTTGATGCTGTCGAGGAGGAAGTGTGAGCAGAACATGATGCCAGCAGCAGAACAGATGAGGGCAGCGGAAGTGGTAAGAAGGCTGTTTATTGAGGGCGTGTCCTGCTGCGCGTCCTGCTCCGTGTCCTGTTGTGTGTCCTGCTCTCTGTCCTGCCGTGTGTCTAGCCCAGTTCCCCGTCGAGTTACCGGTGTAGACACGCCACTGTCGCTTCCGCCCCGCTCTCTGTCCCGCCGTGTGTCTAGCCAAGTTCCTCGTCGAGTTATCGGCGTTGTAGGCACACCACTGTCGTCTCCGTCATTGTGCGCAGCACTTTCGTCTGGCCCGCCTTCGAAGAGTTCCTTGTGGCTCACAAGCTCGAAATAAAGGTACGCAATGTAGAGCACAAGTAGAACGACGGCGGTACCACGAGAGAAACCTAAAATCTGCTTGTCGATGTCGTCTGGTTTCGAGGACTCAAACGTAGAGTATAACGCTGTCGGAAGGACGAGAGCCACGGCTGTAATGATCATCAGCGAAGATAAGGAGCCAGACACAGTTTTATTGAGCTCAAGGATAGGTGCTCGCCAGGCAGCGGAGAAAAAGCAGCTACCAAGAACCTAAAACTCTCGTCAACGCCCGATTAGAGGAGGATGTATAGAGACTAACGAAAAGAATATCCGATAAAATGCTTCCTAGCATGATAGACTGGGCGAGGGCTGTATCTCCATGGACGACGGCCAGAATGCCGACCTATATAAATCACCATCAGCCTCAAGAAAACTCGGGGAGGAGGTGTAATATTACAATCAATTCCACGGCGTTCCCAAAGGTTGCATTAATCAATGCCCCCAGCAAGTCTCCAAATGCATCCGATAGCTTGTCTGATGCGTTCGACACTGCTGCCGAGAGAGGGATGATGGCTAAAAAGTTGAAGATTGAAGTCGATATCGAGTTCCAGTGGAGGGCTCCTGAGGTGAGGCCAAGCGGCGCGAAGACCCAAAGAACATTTATGTTGATGAGCTGTCGGGCCGTCCTCCTTGCTGCATGATAAACGCACAATAGACCTTGGAACCAGACCGGCCTCATACTGCTGTTATTTGGGGGACGTGAAGGCTCGCTGTCGTCGGGGGCCAGTAAAGGTACCGTCTCGTCTTCATCCGCAGGTCGACTTCCGTTGGCATTCATCATGATTGCACAACTCGGGCGTAAGTATCTTGTTGAAATTGGTCCCAGCTCGTCGCGCTGAAGACAGAGCGTGGGGTTGTGAAGCTATGGATTGCAAGCTGATAGTTTTGCGCATCAATAACTCTAGCCTCTTGAAGGTGTGGGGAAATGTTGTTCCAAGCCGAGTGACATTCTGCAGCGTTTCGTATGGACCTCCAGCAGATACCGCTCCCGAACGTTGGTTGAAATTCATCTTTGCCCTCTACTGTGATACTCGCACTCAAGGCTTGGAACCATATACATCAAACTTGGAGTCCATATATTGATGGCTCGATCAAAGCTACTCGATTGGTAGATGAAGATAAGCTTAATTTAAGCCAACGGCAAAGACGAGCAAGATCTTCCAATATCTAGCTGCCGAACACCAGGTAAAGTCGAGAAAAGGCATTGCAGCCTCAAGAGCACTATCAACGCTGTGCAAACGGCGTTTTTAGAGGCTGGCCATTCTGTCTCCTGCACGAATAGAGTGGCCATGTGGCCCAAGTGGATTCTTTCGTGCCAAGTCGACCCCAACTCCGTCCTCAACACCAGCGAACCCCCCTCACGCCTATACGGAGTACGAAGAGAAGAAGTTGTCATCAATTAAGTGACCTGACCATCAATCAGCGATCTCACTTGAAGCACAACGCAACTCAAAGAACAAAGTATAGCTGACGCATATTCTTCGCAAATCGTCTACACAATGCAGTATTTATTGCACCACAAGCTCTCAGACCATTCCAATCTCTATGGCCCGACTCGTGGCCAATTTCATAGACAAAATGGCACAGTCATTTCTACATCCCTCGTGCCTGTGTTCCTTTCAATGGATGAGCGATAAGGACTCATCACCAACGTCTTTCTTCTCTACGCTCCTCTTGCCACTCCTCCTGTTTTTCTTCCCTAAATTCCTCTCTCCTCTCATCCTGTCTTTCTTCCCTAAATTCCTCTCTCCCCTCATTCCAATCTTCCCTCCTCTCCTCTCTCCACTCCTCTTGCCTTTCCTCCCTCCTCTCATCTTTCCACTCCTCTCGCCTTTCCTCCCCCTCGCGGAACTCCTCAGCTTGTTCCCGAGCGTATGCCTCGCGTCGTTCTTCCTCGATCTGGGCTTGCTGACGTTGCTCCTGATATTCATATTGTTGGCGCTGGTACTCCTCTCGTGCGCGTTCTTCGCGCATTCCTTCCTCCCGCTCTTCCTCAATGCGTTCCTCTCTACGCTCTTCACGACTGTGTCTTTGTTAGCGGGTACTCTCATGATGCGGACCTGAATAAGTGGTATAGATGGGGTAGAAATATAACTATCAACTTGCCCTTCGAAAATCTCGTCGAAGAGACCCATTTTGATTGGTGATTGAAGAGTATGCAGTTGTACTGCTGGGGTGATCTTTTTGTGTGGCTGGAACTTCGGAGGAAGGATATCTCTCAGGCTTTATAGTGAGGTATCTGTACCGGTCATATTCTAGCATCTATCACTTATCAACTGGTGAGGCATTTATGTGCAATACCACGCCTCTTGCCATATGACGCCGGAAACCTAAAAGTCCGTGTGATGAGGACCGTGTCCCAGGTATTATTAGATGTCGAATGGATAGCAGTGACATTCATTAATGCAATCCTTGGCTCGGTCTCTGTCTCGGCTGTATCCGCACTTGTGGGATCCTTGATCTTCTGACGGATGAATGTTTCGAGATTAAGATGAGAAAGCAGCAGTGTCTCCATCGAGAGGCACACTGTCAGGCACAGCTTCGACCTTTGCACAGCCTCCTCCTCGGTCGAATCTCGCCACTGCAGAAATGTCACGATGGTCAGCAGGCATACGGTTCTGCAATCGGTATCGAATATTTATGCATTTCGTTGTCCCGTAGTCGACCAGAGCGCTAATAAGTTTGTTTGGGATTTCGGCAATATGCTAACCGATAATAGAAATCACGCTTGAAATCCCGTTTCGTTTAAAAAAATTTTTTATAAAACTTTTAATAATTAATTAAAAAAGAAATAAAAATATTGTAATTTAATAATTTAATAAATTATTAAATATATATATATATATATAATTTTTAATTTAAAATATTATTTTAAATTTTTTTTTTTTAAAAAAATATAATAATATATATAAATAATATATTTATATATTATTATTATACTTAATTTATATTAATAATAATTTTATATATTTTGTATTTATTTATTATTTTAAAATATTCGACGACGATATTTGCTTTCATTCGTCGACGGTATAAAAATAGTCATATAACGATAGTCTAACTTTATCGCCTTTCACGCTTCACCGCCATTCTCGCCTTCCTCATACATCATCACCATTTTATTGTCGCAATCTGATTATTCTCATGCCACCACTCAGGCCAATCAGATAAAGGTCGCAGGAGGGGTAACTGAGGCCCTTATCTGTTCATATCATAAAGTTGCGCGCAGCATAAGCCACGAGGCCCAAGTACATCCTCCTTTCGGATCCAAATTTCAGCGGCCGTCTCATCTCTTCTTCCGATCTCGTAATCCCTCAAATGCAAGTCTCTTATTCAGCGAACTCGATAGATGAGTTCGATGTCATCCTAATCCGTCCTTCCAATGTAGCTCCACAGGCCAAATATGCCCGAGGTAGCTTTGCACGGTCATCTACCCTCGCTCAGCCCGTCAGGCAATGAAGGCTGCTTCAGCCTCGACACTTCAGCTGTCTGATTTGTGAGTCACAAGGCCGTGGTAGCCAAGTGCCACCAGATGAGGCAAAGCTTACCCAAGCGGATTCACTTTGGATGTCACTTGTGCGCGCCTGCGGGATTTTTTTTCTCACGGAAAGATTTTTTTTTTCTCGCAATCGCGTAAGGTTATCGTACCTTGTGCTACATCACTACACAAGACCCCATCTTTGATTCAAAATAAGAAAGACTCCTGCCCTCGGACAGCGGCTCGTTCCTGATTCGAAAACAAAAGTAAGATTACCCAACTTGTAAGTCTTGCTATCTTGCTTCAACCTTGACCGTTCAGACTAGAGAGACCGATATCGGCCCGACCAGGCACTCAATTGTTGTGCCTTCTCCCTCCCCAAAACAAAACAAAACAAAACAAAACAACACAACACCACGACACAATCACAAAATCTTTCTACCTCCATCTACAACCACAGCGTAATCTTCTCCACCAACTCCACACAAACATCAACAGGAGAACAATCTCCTGCGAAACGCTGGCGGAAATCAGCTCTCATCTCCGACCAACAGGCTCTCACAAGCCTGTTGGCGTCCTGCCACAACCCACTCGACCACCATAGAATGAAGGTCAGTCCAAGGAATGGTCCTGTGTCGACATTGACCATATTTAAATGGCAAATCATGTCTCAATTGAGTCAATCTACTACCACTCCTTCCCAAATGTCCAATTGATGCCTTACTGACACTACCACAGAAGTGTTTGCTCCTTGATCGCAGGACCCAAGAATTCGGCATCCCAGGAAGCAGTGCAACAATCCCTTGAGAGAACAACCCCAAGACTATTCCTTTCCAAATCAAGGTCGGCCAAAATGCAACGACTATTCAAGATCCTTCGGGCACCAGGTGCAAGACGAGAAATTGAGGGCGCTGCACCCACCCAAGTAGTTTTCAACGCCGACTTTGACCAGGAGAAGGATGTTGACGTTTCCCTCGAGAATGTCAATACCTACACTGTTATGACCAAGCCGAGGCTCTTGGACCGTTGGCTTGACAAGGTCGTGGTGGCTTCTGGTTCCGAATTTGTCTACTTCTCAATTATCCTCGCCCTCCTCGTCTGGGCATTCCTGGGAATCCCATTTGGCACTTCCAACACTTGGCAGGTTATCATCTCAGATGCTCAGGCCATCGTCAATATGGTCTTTGATGCCTTCCTTATGCGTCAGCAATTGAACTCACACGAGTCCCTCGTCATTGTCGCCGCGTGCCTAAGATCTCGCTCCACCAGCAACAAGAGAATGCTCCAACAGATTATTGGAAGCGGCAAGTACGAGAAAGTTGAGCCGATACAGTTCCACGAATCAAAGCAGACAAATTTCGCTTCCAAACTCCCCACAGAGAACTGGTTGGGACGAATCTCCAATGGACTGTCCGCCTTCATGGGCCATATCCTCACGGTGTTCGGCTTCTGGGTCTGCATCTTCATCTGGATTGGATTTGGCAAATACTGCAATTGGTCTAACACTTGGCAACTGTACATCAACTCTGCTACCTCAGCATTGATGGTCTTCATCCTGGCGTTCCTGGCAAACATTCGCGAACGACACACCAAGTACATGACAAAATGCTTGGAGTCTATCTGGGAGGTTGACGCTGCTCTCGAGCTTAAACTCCGTACTACCACCGGCGACACGATGGAGAATGCGCCTGTTGTTATCCCCGCTCCAAAGCGAAGCAGAATCCAACGTGGAATCGATTATTACGCAGACCTCGTTGGCACTCTTATTGGCATTGCAATCCTGATCTTTGTGATCGTAGTCTGGGTAGCGATCGGTCCAGCACTTCACTTCGATACGAACTGGTGGCTTCTTATTGGCACCTATGCTGGGTTGATCGGCTTGAACGATGGCTTTGTTCTTCGCAATGTCTACACGGTACTCGGAGACTACGAGAACGAACAATTCACCCAGGTGGAATACGAGGACATGAACATGCTTGCTGTGATTGGCGTGGAAAAGATGAAGGAGGAGCAGGTTGCAGACAATTCTCTTACCTGCCGAATCTCTGTTCGAGTAGGAGATGTTTGCTCTCACGAGTTGACGGTCGTCTTGGGAGCAATCTGTATCATTGGCATGATTACTGGTGCTAGCGCAATGGGTTGGAGCGTCACTGGACAGCTACTCTGCAATGTCCCTCCCAGCATCATTGAGTCATTTTTCACTATGATCTTGATCACTGGTCACAATATCGGAGACGCTAAGAGACGTGTTGACCTTCATAACATCTACCTCAGACGCCTGAAGCTTGTTTCTTACGTCGACGCATTGGTGAAGGTTGAGCAACTTGAGAAAGTGGCCGGGCAGGACCAAATTAATAAAGTTGTAGAGCTTGAGGAATAGGTAATCTCTCCTTCGCTTTGCCAAGCGGGGCTCAGTGCTGATTCGAATTGCTCGGTCAACAGGAAGGCTTGCGAAAGGAGATCAGAAGTCGATTTTCTTACTGTTTTATTTGCGCATCAAGATTTTGCTTTGTGCTTTGTGCTTTGTGCTTTTGGACATGGGGGCTATATAGATGTGATAGTATAGAAATTTTCCTTGCATATTGCTCTGCTCTTTCATATAGAGAAAAACGTAACGACAATCCACTTGAGACTCAGCCTTACATTGTGACGTCATATAAAACTGGAGCGAATAAAGGTAAGACTTTTGTTGGATATCGTAAAAGAGGCATTTCCTTCTGCGTCGAGAAAAGTGCAACCTACTGGATAGAAAGGATGGGCTTCTGCATGACGCCGTCTCACTCCCTTGACCACCCCGCCTTGCTCTATTGACTGACTTTGGCCGACGGGAGCCTACCACTGCAGACAAGACTATGGTGGACATCCTACTGTGGCTGGTGCGTGAAAGTTGAGACAAATATCCCTAACTTGCCTAATTTTTTAGGGATTTTGACCCATACAGTCACCTACTACGACGGTCGCGAAATTTTCTGACTTGAAGGGAGTGAAGAAAGCTGCCTCAACCCTTGGCCTTGGGATGGAAAAGGAAGTTTTTCTACCGTCTCCAGAAAGAGAAGCTGTCTCTTTTGGCCGCTGACATCCTCTTATTGTCTGATTGCTGACGAGGGATCTGCAACATGTCTTTGTTCAATACTCGAGGTGTCTTCTTTAGATCTGCAAGAATTAGTTCATCAACAAGGCCCCGACCTTGAGGCTACCTAGCTGATGAGAACGGGCGAGAAAGCAGGGTCGCTATGCCTGACCAGGAGTCTAGATCATGAGATACTTTGTACGCTGAAACAATGAAGACAAGACAAGAATTCGGATCTCCAGCGACGATGTGCCTATAGACTTGACTCGTGGTTCTATCCGTGATCCATATGCCGCAGTCACCAGGCGCTTGTACGTGGTTTAGCAGTCGAATATGGAAGGGATCAATTACCTACAGGTCTTTCGATTTAATCGCACAGCCCAAATCTCTTCGAAGCCCGAATTTCCGGGCATTTTTATATAGTGCGTCCTGCAAAGAATGACACCAGCTATGTTGCCTACTGTTCCCATCATTGCCCAAACCTCCCTTTCTTCTGTCTTGGCTCGTTCCGCGAACCCGACTGAATCGTTGCATACTCCTCGTGGTCCCATTGTCAGACTTTTCGTGAGAGTTTTCGAGAGGGAATGTCAAATAATCAAGCTCGCGCAAGAAATGATCCGACGATCTGGCGCCCACTTTCCTGAGAGTGCGCTATTGGGTTGGAATTCAACCAGTAGAGCTCTCTCATATGTCGGGGATTCAAATATTTCAATGTTGGACTTTTGAAGAGTGATATTTGATACTTGGGGTCAGCGAAAGACAAAGACGAGCATGATCTCCCAATCGACGAGGCAGATTTGCTTACCCTCATGCTCGAGTTCATAATTGTCGAGATCTAGACTCCTCTCATCATCTGATTCGCTGATATTATCAGCGGGCTCCTCGTGGATTGAACTGAGCCAAATACTGGCATGATATGCCGTCACACCATAGTCCTTTCCATTTATCGTTATAATACCTCCAAGCGTTGCTGTTCTCCTAGTCGAAAAGATTAGAGAGACGCCGGGCAAGACAGGCGAATTGCTGTCCACATATGCCTCCGATCTCATTTTCCAATCGAGAGCAGGGTAATGTCGCCATTGGGTTCTCAAGGCCCTGGAGAATCCAGCAAACTCGAATTCGGAGTGTTTCTCGGGCTGTTTGTCTTTTCGGAGAAGCGCAATCACTCGCTTTCTATATAGCTTGCTTGTAGATAATATGACTATTGTTAGCCGTGCTTGTTTCTTGATCGATGATTCCAGAGCATGAGTTGTGAACACGAAAAAAATCTTGTTTCTACTTATCATGCACAGACGGACTTCTGCTGATGGAGACGCTGGAATGCCCCTTTCAAGATCGGGCTTGCTAACCTCGACTATTTTAAAGATAATGGGTGTAGTTTTCTCAAAGGCCGCGAGAGCTATGCCGGTACCAAGTCAGAAAATGGTTTAGACAGCAACGCGGAGTACAATCAAGTCCTCGAGCAATCTGCTGCGGCCACTCGAATCCTGCGGATCGACGAATCGATAGGTTCGATTACTGGAGAGACCGTATCTTCATCTTGAAGGGAAGCATTTGACGAGCCTGAGCTTCGTTCTGTCAACCATCGGTAGTATGATGATCGAAAAAAAGTGCAATGGTGGATATTCCGGATTGCAGGGCTCGTCCTTCTCTTGACCGTCATTTTTGGTCTCATTCAATCTGTGACAGGGACCGTGTCTGCATGGGCAGCACTCCAATCACTCCCACATGGAGGAAGTCCATGAAACCGATAAGGTAGCTCTGGTGCTGGTGACTGACAGACGCGAGTTCTCGATGTGAGACTTGCCACCAGTCAATGTTTAGTCTCCGCTGGGATAGTGAGATGATACATACATTTCTAAACTGTTATGGTGTGAAGAAAAGGTTCTTGTATCACCTAATGAGCATAAGGAAAATAATTGCAAATCGTCATTGATTTAGCTGCTTCCTTCAAAGTTGAGAACTAGGCAGTACCGGCCACTTTCAGAATCTGCAAAGTGTCTTTTTGGGTCGAAGGAAGGTAGACATCAGTTCCAATCTCTCGCGATCGGTCTCAAGGTTGTGCCATCGCGCCCTCTATTCTCAGCTGTGACGATGATCGAACAATGGAATAGAATCGTCACGACGCCCTCCCGGCATGCACACAGCCGAGCATCTCAAATCTGTGCCGACCGTATCTGTCGTTTCTGTGGTGCGAGGCTCGACGAGCTGTATTTGAAAGGTCGGGGTCCAGATGATGTACGATCTGCAGCTCTAGGTCGAACGATCTACCAATAGCATCCGTAGCCGCACAGCACGGTCCTGAGAGAGAGCAGTTTGTAGGTTGAGTTTCGGAATATTGCCTAGCTGTTGATCTTGGATTTATGATCTTCGACACAGTCTCGAGACATCGAAATATGGGGAGCTTTGAGGCGAGGAGACGGGGTAGAGGAGGCAAGCCAATCGATGAGGTTCGATGCCAAGGCCGGAAGATTGACAGTTCGAAGCGGACTATGACGACAAGTGGGTGTGGAGCGAGTTTGTATATTGGCATCGAGCTCGATTTTGTTGCGATATCATGACGATGTGCTGCTGTCGATGAGAGAATGCGTAACAGGGCGGGAGAGAGATCAACGAGAAAAGAGGAGCGATGACTTCGCCTCGCCTCGAATTGAATTCTTAATGTAATAACGAAATAATGAGAAACATGGGCAAGAAAAAGAAGAAAACTGAGAGAACGCGAAAAGAGAAGTTCGCAGCACAAAGTCTAGATATGAAGAAGTGATTTCCGAAGTAAAACTATCGCATAAAATCGAATTTGACACTTGCATTCCAGCGACGCGGCCAGCTTTCCAAATACAACCACCAGTTCACGTCTCGAACGCCACAGCCTCCATTCTGTCCCACCTTCCCAAACGCGTGAGCTACAAAACAATAGACTTACCTCATAGTCTAAACATTTCTCCCCACATTCGTATCACTCGTAGCAATCCACCCACGTGTACCGCTACCTCTGAACTGGGTAAAGCCAGCAGCATCGATTTAGCAATTGGGGAGGCGGTTGTAACCGCCAATGACAAAGAGGCGGGAGAAGCTTCTATCGAAGGCGTCTAGAAGACGGGATGTGACAGCTGGAAAACGCATCCTGGTGAGAGATCTAGATGTTGATTCGATGACTCGCCACTCGCAAGTGAGCTTTTCGGTGTTGGTGGGATTCAGACTGCATACTGCAGGTGGTGGAACTGAACATCCCGCTCCCGGTCAGATGAGATGTCAGGAGAGGTGAATGCCAGCGTACCTTTTCTGCGAGGAGCACACAAGCATGTCTCTCTCTCAGCCTTGGCTGAAATGCTTCTCGCCACGAAGCTCACAGCTATGTCTTGGGCATTTCTTGATCCTTTCTGGGATGCAGCGTCTCTGATGCTTGAGGAATGAATTTAGAAGCTTGAAAACGCCACATCCTCGTGCCTCAAGGAAACGCCGCCATTGGTCAAAGCAGCCAAGGCTGAAGATGAGCCTTGGCTAGCCTTGGCAAATGCGACGGCGTCGCGTGAATATCATTTGACAGAACCACTCCGAAGTCAAGGCGACTTAGCGGGGAGCATGTGGGGTGAGAGGCGCGTTGTGGCGTTTAATTGACATCTTCATGCTGCATTCAGACTACAGACTACTGTTGATCAGAAACATCAGATGAAGAGTTGAGATCTGATGTTGAGACGTAATGGTTATTGTTCTGGTCAGTTGGAGGCAACTCGAAGTTGGTGAAGAAAAAGAGAACAAAGCCTATCGTTGTGGCGTGCCTGGCAGCAGTGAAGGCGTAAGCGAGCGCCTTTTCAGTTAGCTTCGGACGATCCCTCGGCAGATGTCTTGGCGTGGAGAACAACTGCCATCGAGTCCTTGGCCCACGTGCGGAGTCTCTGAATCTCATTGGATGTAGATGACTACCGCCAAGAAACCCAGAAAACATACTCTGTTATCGAACGGCGATGATGGGCCTGGCATGCAAACGCTGCAAGGCATCCCACGTCCCAAGACGGAACGAGGTCGTGTGTGTATCTTCCGCTTCAGCGGGGTCGAAGATAGAGGCGTTTTCTTACTTCTTGTGTGCCGTCAACTCAAGCATCGCAAGCATTCTCCAAGAAACTTGTCCCCGATCGCTCAGATACTGAGTCCCGATGGCCGACGTCAAGTGCGACTTGACTGCGAAACAAGCTGAACATCAATGTGCAATCAGCCCTGAATACGTTCTCCAATCTGCTCGAGGATCAGGATCAGGATCATCAAACGTAACGGTAGGGAGTTGGTACGACGTATGTCGCCAGCGCAACCAGATGAGGAAGGTGTGGGTCATGTTGTGGCCGACAGCATGTGGTGACACGAAATCGAAAACGCCCTTCTGGAAGCCTTCCTTCTTTGGCTTGTACCCAGATTGTGCATGTGAGTGAATGCTTCCACGACAGCTAATTTCGGACCTAGGCAGAATTCGGAGGCGCCCACTCGCATCGAGGCACCAGGTCTGAGTCTTGCCATCTGAAAATTTGGCAGTTTTGAAGAGTAGTTTTTGAGGTGAAAACGAGAGAGCGCGTGCTCTTATACAGCAAATCCATTGGTTCTCAGTGGGATGATTTGGAAACTATGAACGAGCTCTAGAACGGAAACTTATTTAGCATTTTGCTGCCACTCCACTTTATCAATCCGCATAGTTGGGAATGGAATAAACTTCCAACTGTTGGCTCGTTCACTAACGGGAGTGTAGCGTGATCGAGAAGACTATATCGGGGAAGATGTATGGTCTGGATGCGATGTCCGTCAAAAAACGGGTCACAAATAGCTAATATCAGCCGCGGACAGATTGATGTGCCACTTGATAGCCACTTACAATTGAAGACGCGAGACGCGAGTGTCCGGTCCTCATGCTGAGGCCAGCCCGTGTGCTGCAACTCTAATTCTTGGCGGCTTCGGCAGAGCCTAGAACGAGGGTCATCATCCTAGTCCAGTGGGCGATTCAGCATCTGCATACTAGGGTACCCCCCACTAGACGACGCCCAGGCCGGACACTGCACCCCCATTTGCAAGCCGCGCCTAAATTCAGCTTCTGCAACCTCCTGTGAACATCTGGTAGCACCACGACACTAGATATAAGGTGCTCCCGTGGGCCACCCTGATTGAGGTTTCTTGTCTCTAGGCCAGCACTCACCCACCAACAACCTCGTCGTCGACAAAGTCAATCAGACAGTCGATCCATCCATTCCCTCATTGCCATGGCTGCTCCTGTGCAGAAGACCGCGGGTGGAAACGCCGCGTTCCACAACTTCCACAATGATTTTGCACATATCACCGATCCTAATGAGCGACGACGACTTGCTCTCGCTGAGATTGACAAGGCTCCTTTCGGATGGTACCATGTCCGCGCCTGTGTGGTCGCTGGTATCGGTTTCTTCACTGATTCTTACGATGTATGCCCCTCAGCCTTCCTCGTATCACAGGCACATATCTGACGAGTGAGACAGATCTTCGCCATCAACTTGGTAACTGCCATGTTGGGAGTTGTCTTCTTCAACGACAAGAAATCCAAGGGTACGATCCCACCCAACTCGGACACCGCCATCAAGGTCGCTACATCTGGTGGTACTGTTCTTGGTCAACTCGGTTTCGGATACCTCGCTGATGTGGTGGGACGAAAGAGGATGTATGGACTTGAGTTGATCATCATCATCTTCGCTACTCTCGCTCAAGCTCTCTCTTCTTCTTCTCGCGCTATTTCCATCACTGGTCTTATCATCTTCTGGCGTGTGCTCATGGTAAGCAGCCCACACATTCTTTGTTCTTGGTTCAATGCTGACATGTATACCAGGGTATCGGAATTGGAGGCGATTACCCCCTCTCTTCAATCATCACCTCCGAGTTCGCTACCACAAAATGGAGAGGCGCCATGATGAACGCCGTCTTCGCCATGCAAGGCATCGGTCAATTCACCGCCGCCATCATCGCCTTGATCGTCACAGCCGGCTTCAAGGAGTCCCTCATCACCGGCTCCAAAGCCTCAACCTGCACTGGTGTCTGCCAACTCGCCGTTGACAAGATGTGGCGTGTTATTGTTGGCTTTGGTGCCGTCCCAGGTTGCATTGCTCTTTACTATCGTTTGACCATTCCCGAGACTCCTCGTTACACTTTCGATGTTGCAAGAGATGTCGAGAAGGCCGCTGAGGACGCGAACGCGTACATGCATGGAAAGAGGGAGGGTGAGCCGGATGAGATCCGTCGCGTCACCACCATGGTTCAAGCTTCTCCCGCTCTTGAGATCCCCAAGGCCTCATTCCGTGATTTCCTCCACCACTACGGTCAATGGAAGAACGGAAAGATCCTTCTCGGTACAGCCGGTTCTTGGTTCTTCTTGGATGTTGCATAGTAAGCCCTCCACCTGCCTTCTCTCACACACTCTTTCAAAATCATGATGCTGACGGAACAACTAGCTACGGACTCGGCCTAAACAACTCCATCATCCTCTCCGCCATCGGCTGGTCAGGTGGCTCAAACATGTACGAAGTCTACTACCGCAACGCAGTCGGAAACCTAATCCTCGTCTGCGCTGGGGCAATTCCCGGGTACTGGGTCTCTGTCGCCACCGTCGACACACTTGGCCGCAAGCCCATCCAACTTATGGGTTTCGCTATGCTCACTATCCTATTCATCGTCATCGGTTTCGCCTATAACCAGCTTTCTGGTCATGCACTTTTGGCGCTGTATGTCCTGGCGCAATTCTTCTTCAACTTTGGTCCTAATTCTACGACGTTCATTGTTCCCGGAGAGTGCTTCCCTACCAGATACAGATCAACATCTCACGGTTTCTCGGCTGCGTCAGGAAAGGTCGGTGCGATTATCGCTCAGTGCGTGTTTGGTCCCCTCCGTACCCGTGGTGCGAAGGCAGGTGCTACTGGAAAAGCTGCGACTCCTTGGTTGAACCACATCATGGAGATCTTTGCCTTGTTCATGCTTTGCGGTCTCTTCACTACTTTCTTGATTCCTGAGACTAAGCGCAAGACGCTTGAGGAGTTGGCGGGTGAAGTACCGGGAACACCAAACTACGACCCAGCGAATGGTGGTGTTGCGCATAAGTCGAGTTACAGACAAGGTTCAGAGGATGGGTCGAATGAGATTCGGCCTGGTACTGCTGCTGAAAAAGTTGTTTAGATTGTAAAAGTGTTGTTTGGGTTTGAATTTGCGGTTGCAGTGATATCGAATCATTGATTGCAGCGGGGCTCGGGAACCTGGTTGACGGTTGGTTGGGTTTGAATTGATACCTCTCTCTTTGCGATGTATTATGATATTAGAAGTGGATGGATGGGTGTAGATGCAGCGAGAGCGTTGTAGACGAATACAATCGTCAATATACACTCCGTCCTCTTCCTTCAGTGATATGACCCTCTCTCCCCACTTGACCATCGGATCTACGCTTGGATCTGCCCTTTCTGTTCTTGTTCCTCGTTCTCAATTTATTCTCAATTCACCACCTCCCATCCTTTTCACACTCAACACCTCCCAGCCTAAGATGCGCCATGTGACACAACACATCCTCCCATACCTTCCACCAAAGTTCCAACTATAAAACCACCCACCCGATCCCCTCACCAAACCTTATCAACCAACAGCACAATGTCGCAGCTATCAGGTCGATCATGATTCGTCATCTTTCCTCCCTCCCTTGATTAGAAGTCGGTTCATTCATACTTTTTACGGGAGGGAGTGGGTTGGTCTTTTACTAGTTTGGTTGGGGACAGGGGAGATTTGGTGGGGGTGGGAGTGGGGGTGGGAGGTTTGCTGTCATATTTTGGGATTCTTTGTTATGTTTTATCCTGGGTTAATGGGATGGGATAAGGAGGAAGGTGTGTGGAAGCGGAGAGGTAGAGAGGGACGGGGGTTTGTTCTCGAGATAAATTCGGGGTTGATGAGGGCGGCAGGGAGGCTGGATGAACATCCCCAGCGACGAGGGAGAAGCTAGCCTTTCGCCAAGCCGGATCAATGGGTTGGATTTGAGGATTTGACTTTAGATTTATATTGGCAGTTTCTATCCCAAATTTCAGGCTTATCTTACCCCGGCCTGTGCTTTCCTCTCTCCATCCTTGCTTTCAAAGTATAAATCAACTCACTTCTCCATTGTTTTCTCTTCAATCAAAACCACGGCAACTCGATTGTATAACTCTAGTCGCAGTTTCACTTTTCGTGGAACTCAAGTATTCATTGCCTTCGTTCTTGGTTCGTCGGAGGTTTTATCTCGATTTTTCGTACTTTGAGGTACTGTCCTTCATTCTCTCAAGCCCTATGGAGTGGCGTTTGGGTTCTTGCTATGAAGTTTTACGTCGCCGCCAAGTAGAAATTCAGTTTTGGAAATTGAATGAGAAAGGAAGTGACGAGTAGCACCTCTACCTGCGCCAGATTCAATCGAGGAAACATGAAGCTTCCTTGTCCTTGTTCCCCCTACCGTTTCAAATAGGTTTATATGTCAAGTCCACCACTTCTCAGAATGGGCGTCGGCCAATGTAGTATCTTGTAGTTTTACCCCGCGCGTTTGGGGGTTTGAGGAGATATTTTTGAATACTTTTATACTCTCAAGATCGGTGCGACGGTCTCGCATTTGGGGTAAGTTAGGGTTTTAATCCTGCATTCATTCACCTTGCTACATTGTACTTATGACTGTTTTTTCAAGTTACATAAATGCCTCACGCTGTTCATCTTTCCCATTACTCAATCTTCGAATAATTTCAACGCCAGCGTGACTTCATGATTATTTAAACTCAAAACACTCAAGAGAAAAGGCACGAAACGAAGACGAGATTAAACTTATTGTTTTTAAGAGAGCAGTATCATCGAGTACCTTTCCCCATTCCCACGAAAGCGATGTATAGCTCCGCGTTCCACCCACCTTGATCACTGTTCTCCTTCCGCCTATTATCTTTGCTTGACTTATATTCTAGATGATAATAGCTAATGAAACTTTTGTGATTTGTCATTCTGGACATTGCTGTTAGGTTTCGAGTTTCCGCGTGAAATGAAGTAAAAGCCTCTTCCTAGCTACAATGAAGCCATGCAAAAGGAGCGAGTGCATTTCGCTCGTAGAAAGGAGACGGAAGAGCTTCAGTCGCGCAGCTTGACTTGAGGGCTCCGCAGCTACTGTGGCCTTGTAGATCTTAAAATCCTCGCAATTGAGTGTTTTGGCGTTTGACTTTCGGCCTTAACGATTGTTTTGTACCTCTAATTCTCTCACATGTCATTCGTTCGTTGGCTGGAGTGTCTCGGAGAGAATTTCTTGATTGCAAATTCACTTCACTAATTTCTCTTCAGCTTCAATTTCAACTCACACTTTTCCATCTCACCATGAGCTCGATCTATAAGGGATAAATTACACTTCGTTACGTTCTACCTGTTCCGCACCTCTGAGCTCAATATCAAGGGGCTATTGCTCAGGATCTGGGACGTTTTCTTCACGAAGTCTAGAAAATTTTTTCTTTTCTTTTTCTTTTTATGCTCAGCTAGGATATACCAGCCTATGCCCATTACCTTCTATATTCACAATGCTAGTGCTGGTAGCTTAAGTAAGCGGGGTTGCTGTCATACTGAAGCTTGTTATCAGCCACAACGATTGTTCTCAGTAGTGTAGAATGAAGAAGTGGAAAAGGACTGGAGAGGTAGGTTCTATCTCCCGCGTAAGATGAATTCGAAGCTGAATATGGCGAAGTCAGTATATTCCAATACTCCTACAATACGTCCTAAATGTTTCGTCCTACGAAAGCTACAGCTAGTGTTCTGAATTCCTGGATATGAGATGCTGAGCATTTTATACCTTGAAAACCTCGAGTTTCCAAGTACCCCTCCTTTTGAACACTTGATATTTGCAAGTTGGATGGCAAATTCACTTTAATCCCTTCAACCGAATGCGCACGTCTTCGTTAGACGAGAGGAATATATAAAT
The DNA here is from genome assembly GCA_014904845.1 of Acephala macrosclerotiorum. Taxonomy (NCBI): domain Eukaryota; kingdom Fungi; phylum Ascomycota; class Leotiomycetes; order Helotiales; family Mollisiaceae; genus Acephala; species Acephala macrosclerotiorum. Next base: position 82,204 of record MU119233.1, read on the forward strand.
ATTCTCTAACTTCTCCGTTCATTCCCTCTTCCGAACCGAACTACAAAGTCGTTGGCCTGTTCGTTACAAGCCTCTCGAGAAGCTAGAACCTCCTCTATTAAGTTTGAACTAGATTCTATACATCAATATTCTCCTCGGTGTATAAGAGGAGTACGAGGCCTGGAAGATTTTGAAGAATGAGGATCCTGTTTCGCTGTCATCTTAAGAGTTGTTATCAACTACGATTGATAACAAAGATGAAGCAGCTGTTCATCTGTGCATGGGCAACTTGGACGAATTCAGTGAAAGAAAAGGTTCGAAGTGTATGAAAAAAGAAGATCAGCTTCCATTAAAGCTTGCAATTGGAGGGATCTTCGAAAGCCAGGGGTGGAGAGGGCATCACGATTCGCGTTGCCGTAATCTATATTGAAAGAGCAATTTGCAGGTCGAGGGCTTTTATGCTCCTACCCTCTCGCCCATAACTTACAGCTCATCACATGACTCGGCTTTACCAACTCTGCTTGCTTCGCGTCTAATTTACAAGCCTTTCACCAGCCACAAGGCAGATACGCAGTATAAAAGCCTCTCCATCTTTACCGCTCATCTCCGTTTCCAACCTCCCAACTTGCATATCTCACCCGGTTCACGGACGAGAGCATCCTCAGTCAAATCGCAGGCCCTACCTAGAATCTTCATGCGTGAATATCTGCTTTTCATTTCGATCGTTAAACATTGCGAGGGTTAGGATTGACAACTTGATTCGATTGAAAGTTTCTGGGCATATTTGCTGTCATTTTGATCCGCCGTCAATTTTCAGATGCAGGCTCAAAAAGAGGCGCGGTGGCGAAAAAACTGTACAGGGTGGGATCCTGCAGCACGAGAGGCACTGAATTGTTGGGGCAGATCTGATTCTCGACCGCTGCCAAGCACGTCCCAGATTCCGAAGAAGGTGAGCCGCAACTGTTTATCCTGTCATATTTTGCGGTTCTGTGCTCGAGTTTTGCGCATGTTTTATACTCCCAAGTCGCCTTTCTTCTCATTGGATCGAGTGTATTCACTTGCTAGTTCGGAACCAAAACTTAACCTTAAATTTACTTCATTCTTAACTCAGAGGGTCTATCATGGCTCCGAGATATAAATTAACCTTTGCTATCAGTCATCTTCGCACTTGCGCCGGACACAAGATTCGTAGCAACAAGACTGAGGGAGAAGACTATATCTATCGACACTTGGTCCCGCTTGGTTTGATTTTGCGGAGTTGAATCTGCAGATGTGATTTGAGACGAATCTTCCATGGATGCAATGACGCTGCCCAGCCATCACCTACTCCCGGCCGCACGTGGCAACTGCTTAGCTTCCTCTCCATGGTATGGCTTGAGTATTTCATGAACATGGTATGGAATGATGTATTTTCTCGGGATGCTTTACTCTCTTGGACTGTGAACAGCAGTCGAATACGCGACCCTTGTCATTTGGGTAGCTACTGTCAAGTTTCTAGATGTTAGGAGTGCACGTGAGATGGATTCAGTGAGAGATTCAGGTTCTTCTCCGCACTGATATGTGTACAGCCATTTCCCACCTCACTTACTTTAGTATTTTCTTGGCACTATGGTAGCTTGCTGGTACTGTTGCTGCGGTAGCATTGTTGAAAGCGAGAGTGAGAGATTTATTTTTCAGTCGTACACCTCATCGCTAAGCTCCAGGGGCTCGCTTAGGAGATTCAAAGGTCTAAGGAGACTCGTTTTCCCAGGAATAAACAAAAAGGTACACCGATTATGAACAATTTCATAACGAAATCTCCGATCTCAATCAATTTCGCAGTCTACGCTACCGCGTTTACAATTCATGCAGAGACTTCCACCTTTTCCTGCAAGAATGCCACCATATCATCAACTCCTTGGGGCTCATTGATCCAGTGTCCACCGTCCTCATATTCTTTCCAGATCGTCACCACATCTAGGTACTCTAGTGTTCTGTGGAGCAACCTTCCATTGTCGATAGGAACAACGTTATCATCCTTTGAATGCGATAGGAACGTAGGAGTATGTAACGCTGACTCCCCTGTTGCGATCAACTGATTAGATGAGGTAGCTGTATCGCATTCTTGCATTTTGAGGATTGAGTGAATGTTCTTCAAAGTATAACTCCGCCCAAAATGTCTGGCATAGTCCGCAACCCAGCCCTGGAGCGGTAGCCAACTGCACAATCCGATAAACCCTCCAAGTCGCACTTGTCCGTATAGCATCGCCATTATCGCAGTTGCGCTTCCTTGACTGATACCACCCAGAATGATGCGTGACGCGGGAACTGATGTTATCTCATCGCGGATAATACCGAGGATGTCTTCGATGCTTTCTCTCAGCCCATCAAGTTGAATTTCTTCCTTTTCTTTCGGGTCTTCGACAGACCAAATGTCGAACCATTGTGGCATTTCACCTCCGAATCGTGCTGATTTCCGCGGTTTGGAGGTGGGGAAGACCCATTTGACCGTAGGGAATATCTCAGGTAGCGTTCGCTCGTCTGATGCTTGACTCTCGAAAAACTCCGACGCAAACTCAGAGGCAATGCTGTCACGGCCGTGGAGGAGGATGATTGTATGGGTATGACTGTTGGTCAAAGGGGCGACTATGTATGGTGTGCTTGCCATGTCGCATTCGGGTAGTGTATCGGAAACTCCTTGTAAAGGAAATTCTTGAGTGCGTGAGGTCGTGAGACTAGGTTTGTGCAATATTGAAGGAGGTTCTACGAGAATCTAAAGTTTGATAAATAAGGAAGTGTGATCCCAGCCCAAAAGGAAATGCGCTAAGTCCGGGCGGGTAAGCGAATTTCCAGTATGAACCGCAAAGGGGGGGCGTGTCACGTGAACTATGCAATGCTTGACGGGTATCGAAACAGCCATTATCTGACTAGCTCAGGTGATCGGTAATCAGGGCTAAATGTTGCCTTTCTCAAGTGAAATCGCGTTCATCGTCAGCTGGTAATGGTGCAGCCGCTCCCTTTTCGGCATCTCGTTGGGATTAGTCTCGCTCTTCCTTGGCGTGCCGTCTGGATGCATCCTCTCCACTTCATCCTTCGTGAGCCACATTTTTGAAGGATATTTCTCAGCCAGTTTGAGCTCGAAGAGAGTGTCGGGATACATCTTCCGCCGAGTGGCTTCATAAAATCCCTCAGGTGAATAATCAGGCTCATCGTTTTGCTCTTCTCTACGAGTTCCCGATATCCGTTTCTGTTGTCTGGCCTCTGGACGGATGGTTCTTATTCGCGTCAACTGAGCTAGTATTTTGAGGGCTCAATCGAGAGGGTGTATTGTCCTGGTTGGTAACCTGCTTGGCGGCCAGGTGGTCGGTGAGTGCAGGTCTGTTGGTGCTATCAAGGCCATTCATATTTTGGTTCATAGATTCGATTTTCTAGGGGAATCCCTAGACCTCATTGTCTCAAATGAATGGATTTCTGGGGCTCGGTCGATGTAATATGTGTTCCGTCGAAGCCAGGGGAGAAGAGTCTGTAGGTGGAGTGACGGGGGCTTTAGGGGCAATTCTGTAATGTCAATCAGGATAGTACTGTCCCAGCACGTTGAGAATATCAATCAAGCTTTACTCGTTAAGAAAGGAATGGAGCACTGAATAATGGAATTCCTGTCTATTAACTTGCGGTCATTCTTTAGACGGTCGCTCAGAACATGAAAGGGGTACTAACCGGCAATTCTGAGGGCCCAGGGGCTCACGAGGTGCTGAGGCAATCAGCCGTTCTTGACACTCACTGTATCATAGCGTATTGTGATTAAGATCTACCGTGCTCTTCGCTAAATTTCCAGGCCTCACATGCCCGAAATGCAACGCCTCGCCAAGCAAATTCAGTGCATGCATCAGTGCCTCAGGCACTTAGCGGGGTAACTTCACCCCTCATCGCACCTTCCAATCTCAACCTCCTCCTTCTCTCATCACTTCATCTTCGTGTATTCGAGCACCAAATTCCTTCCCCAACTTCGCGGGCGATCTAGGAATCATGAGACCCTACGACCAATCCCTAGACCGAACCAGAAAAGAGATCCGCGTCCTCCTCCTCCAACCCCTCACCTCCGGACCATCAATCCAAGCCTCGACAATCACCGCCTCCCTTCTCGAGAAACCCTCATATGAGGCCTTATCCTACGTCTGGGGCGACGCTTCAATCACTCAACCCATAACGTTCAACTCCACCCCAGACTTTCCCGTCACCAGAAACCTCGCCATAGCCCTGCATCACCTTCGTTTATTCGACCGGGAGAGGAGACTATGGGTCGATGCTCTGTGTATCAATCAGAATGATGTGAAGGAGAGGAATGAGCAAGTTGCTATGATGGGAGAGATTTACGTTCGGGCGAAGCCGGTCTCGATCTTCCTCGGCGAGGGATCGGAGGAAAGTGATGAGGGGTTTAAGCTAATCTCTTCAATTTTCGAGGAAACTGAGATTTCAGATGAGGTGTCAAGGAAATTGTTTGGTTTCTACACGCAAATTGTTGAACGGGAGTGGTTCACCCGTTTATGGACGGTGCAAGAACTAGTGCTTGCAGATCAGGACCCGCGTGTTGGCTGTGGGTTCAAGTGGACCACCTGGAGTGTGTTGCTAAGGGGATGGCAAAGGGTGGCTTTGAAGGAGTTCACTGAGATGGGTATGGTGATAAAAGCTGAGGGAAGCAAGGGTAATGATGGAGCACTGTCAGGCACACGATCGAATGGCATCAAGATTGATCTGCTTAGCAATCTACGAAAGGCAGTCACTGAAAAAGGAGGCGAAGAGCTGCGAGATCTGCTCCTCAACACCGTTTCCTGCAGAGCAACAGAGCCTCGAGATCGCATCTACGGCGTGTTGGGAATGTTGGTAGAGGGGCACAGAAAGGATTTCACGGTGGATTACGCTCGACCACTAGCACAAGTCTACGCTGAAGCGATAGCGCATATCTTTCAGAGAGGTATTGGCCCATTTCTACTTTCTGGTATGGAGCTGGCTGGACCTTCGCCAGAAGATACCTCATTCCCGTCATGGGTACCGATTTTTGGGAACAGGACATTACTGAGTCCGATTCGATTCCATCCTCCCGGAGTTGGCGCCTCAGGGGCTGGCAGTGGTGCAGATAATGGGAGGGTGGATGAAGATCTGAAGTCTCTTCGTGTCCAGGGTATGCCTATTGATACTGTTGTTGAGAAGATTCGATTTGGTGAGGGGCAGAAATGCTTGACCCAACTTTCCAGAGTGGAGACTTTGGTCAGTAAAGCTCGCCAGCTCGCGGCTGAGAATCTGAATCACCGTCCGTACCTTGATCCTTTCAAGAGTAAAGAGCCAGCCTGGAGGACGTTGATTGCAAACAAAGCATACAATGGCGCGGCACGCGACGCAGCGCCTATGTCCTACGGTGAACTGTACCAGACGCTCCTGGCTAACCCTGACACTGGCCGAGACAGTGATGAGGCCCATTGTAGAGACTACAGACTAGCTCTGCTGAATCACTTACCTGGCAACTGCTTCTTCATTACAGCCACAGGCTTTTATGGCATTGGTCAAGAGATAGTTGAGGTGGGAGACCACTTGGCAATCTGGTTCGGCGCGCCGGCTCCATTCATACTGCGACCAAAATCTCAGACACAGGATGAATCGGGAGACACCATCTATGCAGTCTGTGGTGTAGCATACGTCGCAGGCATCATGACCGGAGAAATGGTGGACGAAGTATATTGCGAAGATCTGGAAGATGACACGCTGTTCGTTGTCCAATAGATCTATCTCCCTCTAGCCGTACCTCGCATTTTCAACCTCGTCATCGAACCAAGTTGGCTCCTGACCATAGTTGATAATCGTACTCTTCACCTTCGTATAGCTCTCAAAGGCCTCGATGCCATTCTCCTTCCCCATTCCGCTTTCCTTGAATCCACCCCAGGGTGAGGAGGGGTCATTCAAGTGATGGCCATTTATCCAGACCAGCCCAGCATCGATCTTTTCAGCAACACGATGGGCTTGGCTGAAGTCGTTCGTCCACACTGATGCTCCTAGAGCAAAGGAGGTAGAATTTGCGACTTTGATGACCTCTGCCTCTGATGAACACTTGATGAGAGCGATGACAGGGCCGAAGACCTCGTTGCAGGCCAGATCGCTTTCAGTCTTCGTTTCGATCAGTGTTGGCTGGAAGAAGAACCCTTTACCATCTACATTGGTAGGTTCTCCACCACAGAGAACCTTGCCACCATCTGCGATGGCACGCTCAACAAACGCAGAACACCTGTCCACACTGGCCTTTGAGATGATAGCTCCAATTTGAGTTTTGTCATCGGTCGGATCTCCCACTCTCAAGGCTTTCGTTCTCAATACCAACAACTCAACAAATTCGTCGTAAATGTCTGAATGTAGCAGCAACCGACTTCCCGTCACGCAAGTCTGACCACTAGCAATGAAGCTTGCAAACAGCGCTGCCTTCACTCCCTTCTCGATGGGCATACTCGGAAAGAAACACACAGGAGCTTTCCCACCTAACTCTGCCGTGATAGGAATGAGGTTCTTACTCGCCGTCGGTGCAATCGCCTCATACGTAGCCAATCCACCCGTCAAATCGATCTTCGCAACCAATGAAGACTGACAAAGAAACTTCCCCGTCTCCCTCCCATACCCCGACACAATCTGCAACGTCCCATCCGGCAATCCCGCCTCCTGGAACAGCTTCCCCATCGCAAGCACCGATAACGGTGCACTCTCAGACGGCTTCACAATCACCGAGTTCCCAGCGGCTAACGCAGCAGCAATTTTCTTCGTTGCGATCAAGAGTGGGTGATTCCATGGCGTAATTTGAACTACGACACCAAGAGGTAATCTAGTGAGTGTGTTGACAACAAGTCCTTTGAATGGAGTAACTCGACCTTCGTGGGTTCGGGCGAGAGAAGCGAAGTATTCGAGCCATTCGGGAATACGGGAGAGTTGGGCTTTCATTTCTCGGATGGGGCGACCGGTTTGTTGGGTTTCGAGGTTGATGAATTCGGGGAGGCGGGAGCGGAGGAGGTTGGCGGCTTTGGAGAGGACTGTGAAGCGGGTTGATGCATCGGTTTTGCTCCTGATATGTATAGTTAGCGTATGTCTTGATGAATTGAAGAGGGTTGAGGATCGGGAAATATCCATGCGTCGAGTCGGGCAAGGATGTTGGGGGACTCTCGTCTCGAGGCTCTAACTTTACAAACAGAAGCTGACTTACCAGACACCGCTTGAAAAGTTCTTCAACGAGGATTCGATGATACTGTTTACCGTCTCCAGGGGCGTGGCGTCTATTGTCGCGATTGATGCCTCTGTTGCTGGGTTGATCACGTGGATCAGCTCTTTTGAGGGTGGTTGATGGGCCCCATCAACCCAGTTTGTGTGCCGTATGTTAGCCATGCCTTCCAAATATGCAAAAAGAATGGAAGAGTTCTGTATCGTTGATGAAAGCAAGCTGCTGCAGAGTTTTCTGGTATCTGAGAGTTCACGTTAGATCAAACAGGCAGCTGCTCGATTAGGCAAGCTTTTCCCGGAGATGACCGTGACCACGTGATCACAATTTATACCTCCAAGGTTCTTTTGTGTGTATGTAACAGTCTTGTCGATTGTTAAGACGATGAGAATTGAAACTTCTGTAATGGGATACCGATATGTGAGGAGTGAAATACGGATTAGGATAGGGCAATTTGCTTGTGCACTAACACGTGGGAGTCTTGGCGCCTCTCCGAAAACTTCAAACCTCACTCAACAGGACCACAAAACAAAACGAAACAAAACGAAACAAAAAAGCAACGCAAAATCAATCTCAGATATCCTCTGTACTACAGGCCTCAAAATACCATGAATCGTCCAGAGATGACGCCAGGGAGTGGGAGAGGAGTTGTTGGTGTGTGCGACCGGGAAGAAAGCAAGCTAGGCCTGAAACAGAACCAAAGCGCCTCAATGTTCAGCTGTATCTCAGCCTCCACCATCTCCGGGGTACTGCATCGTCCAAACCGTGCTCGCCCAATGGCGATTCAATCACAGCTCGATCAGGGACAAAACGCCAATACGAAGTATTGTTTTTTCTTTGGGGATGTCGGCACTGCCACGTCACGGACGACTTCAGGCCTCGCGATGCTCCCCTCCACGACGTCCTCACTCTCTTTGATATACAACATCATATAAAGGAAACCCTCATCGTCAGCTCTCAATTGAACGTCCGCCTTGCCTTGTCCTCTCGCAATGTTGTTCGTGTTCGGTCCGACCAAGGACTCTTGGATCATCGGCAATGATACGTTCACCATGCAGTGAGTCGGCTCAACGCTCGAGGCTGGATGATGTGCTAACATGCATTTCCCACTCCAAGATATGGAATGCCTTCCAACGTTGGCGCTGAGATCGAAAGTGGCAAAATACTGGCAAAAGATGTCCAATGGTGCTCCGTCGGTCAGGCTGGAGTGTTATGTTTCTACAAATGGTCGACAACCAATATGTTTAGAATTCAGCCGGGCCAAGGTGATCGTGAGTTATTTTCATCCCAGCTAGCTGGCTTAGTGACTAGCTGAAAAGAAAATTCTTGTAGTTTTCTTTTCGCAAACGGAAAATCTCAAGGCGGACTTGAACAGCGGCGGCGTGGAACATGTCACGTTCGCTTCTGGAGGCAGCTGGTTTGTGAGGTATCGTAGTGGCAAGGTCCGACTATCCATGGAAGGAACGTTTCCTGCTGTTTTCGACGAGGTAGCATCGCCAAATATGACGACGAAAGGTTCTTCCAGGTCCAGTCTCCAGGATTCCACAATATCAAATGTCTTCTTTGGTGCCGACGATGCCATCCTCATCCAGCTCGGTGTGCCATCCGTGCCAATGTGGGCAAACCAGGCCGCGTTGAAGTGGAGGGGCTTACCGGCCAATCTTGTGACGAATTTGACCCAACTCTTCGACGAGGGCTGGGTATTATCTAAGAGAACGAACTTGTGCTCGTGGAATAAAGAATACTTCTACGTGGAATGGACAAAGCCTTACTCGACCGCGACAAAAGCCCTATACCAACTACCTCCTCATGCCATGCTCCCGGCTTTGTTCGTGCGTCAAATGTGGGAAGGAGAATATCCAACATCAATCCCGCAGCCAGCACCAGAAAAGCCTTTGCAGTCGAAGCCCGAACCCCCTGCTCTTCCTCCCAGAAACAAAAGTGAAACCCCGCTGGGGGTCACAGTGGAAATGATACGGGATATGTGTAACGATTTATTTGAGCAATGGTCAGATTCTCAAGATACAATGGACGGGCAGCAGTTCAAAGCATTCTGTCAAAAGCTATTACCGAAGAAAGACCTTGCCAGGGTTTGGAGCCTTTCGGATGCTGACGGTAATGGCACTTTCTCTCGCGACGAGTTCACTATCGCAGTGTATCTTATCATGAGCAGGAAGCGGGGTAGCAGTCTACCTCAGCAAGTGCCGTATGAATACTTCCTAAAGGCCCAGGAACCGAACGAGTCACGCTGTGCACGGAGAACGTTTCTAGTGTCGAAGGACTTCAAACCTACATGTACCTTGTGTGATGAGGAATTGACCATAGGGTGTTGGAAATGTGCCAATTGCCAAGCTTGCACTGCTCAGGGTCTTCCTAACGGCCTTATACTTTGTGTCCAATGTTTCTGCAACAACGATACAACGCCATTGACAGAAGCCAATCACAAGCCGGTGTGGACAAAGATCGTCCGAGCCAACATCAGGACGCCTGAAATCAAGCAGGGCATGAATTTTTGTTCTCTATGCGGAAAGATCAACGAAACAGGACGTCGGATCTTCTACTACTGCGAGAACCGGGCAGAATGCGATTTCGATAGCTGCAAATCATGCTACGGGCCTGGTCAACTGTGTCCTTCTGGTCATCCGTTGGCTACCGGTGACGACGATGACGACTTGGGATCTGGAATAGAGTCTATGAACCTTAACGGTGCAAGTTCTAACCCTTTCCTCAATGACGACGATGATGAGGAGGAAAATGAGACGGGAGCAAACAACCACAGCGGCAATGCTTCAGGCAAGCCTTCCAAGGATGTCGCTGAGGATGACCAGGCATTGAGGGGCCGGATATCAAGCTCCATCGTGAAGGAGAAGCCTAATGTCAAATGGGAGGACGTAGCTGGGCTTGAGAAAGCTAAAGAAGAGCTCTAAGAAGCTGTCATACTTCCAGCGAAATTTCCGAAGCTCTTCAGTGGTAAGAGAAAGGCTCCCAGAGGCATTTTACTCTATGGCCCTCCAGGCACTGGCAAGTCATATCTGGCGAAAGCAGTGGCAACAGAGGCAAATTCGACTCTCTTTAGCATTGGTAGCAGTGACGTGATGTCCAAGTGGCTAGGCGAGAGTGAAAGGTGCGTCGATGTTCGTTCGCCTTTAATATTTTAAGACTAATTTATTTTTTTCCCCCTCAGGCTAATCAAGACACTTTTCGATCTCGCGAGGGAGAACAAGCCATCTGTCGTTTTCATCGACGAAATTGACGCCCTCTGCGGATCCCGTGATGAGCCTGGACACAACCCACATATGGCAGGTCTCAAGACAGAGATCATGATACAAATGGACGGAGTCGGTCATGACAATGAAGGTGTTCTTGTACTCGCGGCAACCAATCTTCCTTGGGCCCTCGACCCCGCAATTCGACGACGACTCCAACGAAAGATTTATATCGCACTCCCAGACGAGCCAGCTCGGGCTGAGATGTTCAAGATCCACGTCGGCAACACTCCCTGCGGCCTCACTCCAGATCATTACGCAGCTCTTGGGCGAGTCACAGATGGTCTTTCTGGAAGCGACATCGGCAATGCAGTTCAAGATGCCCTGATGCAGCCAGTCAAGAAAGTATCCTCTTCGAAGCATTGGAAGAAGGCAAGTGAGAAGATTGTCCAAGTATCCACGCTGACAAATTCAAGTCATCGTCAAGGGGGCCGAGAAGTTGACGCCATGCAAACCGAACGACCCAGGCGCTATGCCGATGAATTGGCGCCAAGTTCCTGCTTCAAAACTGCAGGAGCCCATCGTTGTCGCAGATGACTTCTTCGAGGTACTCCAAAGCGTGAAACCTACAGTCAGTCAGGATGAGATCAAGAAATATTTAGAGTGGACCGAGCAATTTGGAATGGAAGGATCATAATCACAATGCTGTATGGTCTATCGGATGATGGTGAGCTTACAGTATGATGTCTGCTATGATTTTACCCGTTGGCCTGTTCATAGACCTCGTTCTCAAGCGAATACCAAATTTATTGCATTTATGGAAAGATTACACTCCAGTACCCTCACCAAGCCTTGACAGCTGCCAGCTTCAAAATCAAATCCGACCTCTCCGGCTTCTCCAAAGGCTCCAGCCTCTCCATCGGATCCAGCTTCCCATCAACCATCAACGGCTCACTCGTCCTAATATTGCAATGCGGCCAATGTGTCGTCCCCCTAAACTCATTAAACAACCTCGCCTTCAAATCCATCTGCTCCGGTTCCCCGAAAGCCCTCGGCGTATAGCAGATATAAAACACCGTCCTGATCTCCTCCCCTTCCGGGAACGCAGCATAATGCATCGACCTCGAATCCCAAATCACAAAATCGCCTGGGCCGCAATCGACTTTGATGAGCTCGCAGCCGCGCTCACGGAACCAGTCAAGATGCTCCTGTTTGAAGAGGAATAGGTCGAGGAAATCTTTGGGTGGGGCGCCCTTAGGTGGGGTGAACATTTCCCTAGGCTCGCTGAAAAACTCTTCGAAAAGATCGGCGGAGCCTTTCATCAGGAGAAGGCCGCCGTCTTTGGGACCGGAAGGAGCGAGGTTCAGGAAGCCTTGAGCGCAGGCAAGGCCTTTGCGGCTGGGTGCTTGGTCACAGTGAGGCCAAGGGGTACCTTCAACGTCAGTGCGCTTGGGGAGGCCGATGTTGAAGCCGTCGAAGGAAACGACGAGTTCTTTTGTGCCCCAGAGATCTTCGTAGATCTTCAGAATTCCGGGCTCTCTGCAAATTTGTTAGTCACCATCTGCGATTGGGCCATTGAGGCAGACTTACGTTCGAGCATCCCACATGAACTTCTCGTGACCGGAACAATACGAATGGTACATGCTCTTGAAGCTCCTCGGCAAATGCTTCTGGTTCCAGGTACTCGGATCCTTAAGATCGAGACCCAGATTGAAAGACAGCAACCAATCGAGCGCACGATCCTGGTACGACTTCGCCTTCTCAGGTGTAATCACATTCTTAACCACCGCATATCCATTCTTGTAAAAATCATCTCTCCAGTCTCCGAAAGTCGTCGCCTTAGCCTCCTGATACAGCTCGAGAAGACCTGGGTCCTCTTTAGTGGTTGTATAGGTCTGAATTTGTGTTGCGGACATGTTGACGATGTTTCGGTTTGAGATGATGACTGAATTTGGCGATGATGGACATGGTGTGAGACTTTGGAGAAGTGCTTTTATACTGTCTGGTCCGGACTGCTAAGGTGCCTTATCTCGGAGCGGCTCGGAGCACGCGGGAGCCATTTATGGTTGGTTCCTCGGAGCAATTTGACAGCTAACCTCCTTCCTCGGAATAGCGATGCCAAGGCCAAGAACCGTGCCGATTGAAGTGAAATTCAGATGGGTTAGCCAACGATTAGATTGTGGCGCAGAATCTGGACAACACGAACGGACGTCCGGGCCAGCTAACTTGCGGACAGTTTCTTTAGCTATTTGCCGGAATTCTACGATGCCATAACAACGGTCATGGATTGATAAATTTGTTGCAGATCATGTTACCTCAGCTCATCGCTCGCAACGATGGACCGACTACCAAGTATCTGGGTTATACTCGTACGACTCACTTTCGAAGGTTTGCAATTCAGTGGATTTGTTTCATGAGAGTTGTTTCTTGCTATACGCTATCCGTTCTTTTGCTCATGCCCCCTTTCACGATTCTGCCTGTCTTGTACGCTGATTCGTCCAATCTCCCTCTCATATTATCAACACTCTTACCATCATGTCCCCAATTCTCTCCTCACAACCATCTCCCTCAACCTAAGGCATATGATTGTTCTCTCCATGTGGAGCAGCAACATGATACGCCTCACCCATATGCTTCCTATCCTTATCATGCTCATCCGTCGCCCACCTCTCCGTAAAATGTCTGATTCTCTTTCCAGTGAAATATACCACAACTCCCATGACCCCAAAGAAAGCAGCTAATCCTGCATAAGTTCCAAAGACAACAGCTTATCCCGACTTTGCTTGAAATTTGGTAATTCCAAAGCTGAGTCCGAATTGGGTGACTCCTCGTATGGTGTAAACTAGTACGAGTGCGCTGCCTTGTCGAGAAGGATAGGCGTTGAGAAGGATAGGTGTCGAGAGGTAGGTTTAGCTGACGATACTGGCGCCAGCAAAGGAGAAGAATTGTGCGCAGTACCCGAAAATAATGGCAAACCAGTGGAATTTATATGGGTAGGAGCCTGCTTGCCCAAAAACGACACGGGCGACGATTCCCAAGATGGTCGGGATGATGAGAGGAATGAGTCTGAATTCTGGTTCGTGAACGCCTCCATTTCGTTCGACATATGCTTGACCACCCAATCGCTAAAGAAACCAAGAAGTGGGAAGCCGAGGATGATTACGATAATCTGACCTCCTTAAGCGAAACCTACTGAGCTGCTAGCCCATGAATATGGTTTCGCGAGGAGGATGTTGCCGTATGTGGTTCCGATGGCGATGTTGATTCCGAGCAACACGCCGTTCATCATCACGACCCAGAAGATGTTCGGAAACAAGAAGAGCTGTACCATGTGCTTGTAGCATAGAGCAGCTTCTTTCCAATCCGGTTTCCTGACCACGAGTCGAAGGTCTGAGACGAATATTCGTGGCTTAAAGTTGACAGTGTCGAGCCCCCGAACAGACTTGGTCGTGATCCTGTCGAGGTTGGTGACGAGCTTTGGCTTGCCTTCCAGGGTGGTGCTCTCTTCGCTGAGTCCCTCGTATGCGGCAATTGGTCTGTCGTACTTTGTCTCTGGAACCATGAGGAAGGATATGATGAACACGATGAAAGTCGTGATGGCATAAAAACCATACTACCAACGCAGTCCCATGGCTGCTGTTTGATAAGAAGCGATGGTTGAGAGTCCACCAAGCGTAGCTTGGATGAACCATTGCCAAGTCAAGACTCTCCCTCTCTCATGTAGAAAATGCGTCTCCTGTTCTAGGTCAGCTTCCCATCCCTCGCGCCCTCAAGATTTCTCTCACCTGGATCATCATAAGCGTCAGCGCCTCATTCTGTCCCGCCGCCAACCCCAACACATCCTCGCCCCAAGATGCCAAATATACCCCTTATTCACCGCACACAATACACTCGCCATGCTCACCAAAAACACCAACGCCGGAGACGACTGTTAGGGCGAGGGTGTTGACTGCAGAGTTCATTCAGTCAGTTATTGAGGTTGGAAAGTGCAATTCGGAAAGAATCATTCCTACTCACACAAAGAGGTGCAAAGCATGATGATCAGTCGTCGCCATGCTGAGAGGTTGAGAGGATCTCGAGGATCCTGAGATGGAGCAGGGATGAGAACTAACTCATCGTCGGCGATGAGTTCGACAGTGCCGAAGGTCGTGGGCTTCTCAGCACTATCGTCTAGATACTCGATCTGCTCTGCTGACATCGCCTTGCTCGGTGTTGTGACATTGCTTATATCTGAACGCCGGTACTGTTCGAAGGTTTGATGGGCGGTTGTAACTAGTGAATGACAACACCCCGACCTCTTGAGCCTGTTCCCGAAAGTGTAATAAACCTTGAAGATAGCGGTGCTAAACTCGTGCTGATCTGTAGCCTAGGGAGGAAAAGGTGGGGCTTTATGCCATTCTCGTCCCATTGTGTCCCGTAACCAAAGTGCTGAAATCAGGATGTGGGACTAAAGTGAAGGGTTCAGCTCGGTTGCAAGTACCCACACTTGCTCCCCGGAGCACTCGGTTCGTTAGCGGAATGCGGGGAACCGAACTTGCTCCTCGGTGTCTTCTAGTAAGGGTATCAGGGAAATGATGAGCAATTTGCATTCGGTTCAGCTTCCCGTCTGTTGGACTAAACTCGGTGTTGAAATTTCGTCGCTAATGTACGGAGGCTTTGACGTCGCGAGACTCGAGCAAGTCACTGAGGATTGGAGACAAATTTCATCATGACTGGATTAAATACCTTCAAGATCATCATCGTTGGAGGGGGAATCGCAGGACTGGCAGCTGCAATCGGTCTGCGTGGACCAAATCGTTAAGTTATAGTTCTGGAGCGATCAGCAGAGCACAGAGAGATTGGTGCAGCGATATCTCTTCAGCCAAATACCTCTAAGATTGTCGAGAAATGGGGCATTTCTTCAATACTCGAGAAGAAAGGGGCAACAATTGATCGAGGATTTCGAATATATAGCCCTAATGGAATCCTACGGACAACAGTCCTGTTCGCGAAAGAGATGTTTGGCGCAAATAGGATGCTGTATCACAGAGTTGATTTGTTAGAGGGGTTGAAGGACGCCGCAACTTCACCTCACTTTCCGGGACCACCTGTGGAGATTCGTCTTTCTAATCACGCAATTTCTTGTGACTGCAAGCTGGGGGTTGTCGCGGTAAAAGACGGCAGCACCGTCGAAGGTGATCTTGTCGTGGCCGCAGATGGGATACATTCTGCGCTCAGAAAGGATATCATCGGGCAAGACCAGCAACCTGTACCAACAGGACTTTCAGCATACCGAATCATGATGTCATCCGAGTTCATCGAAGACATTCCCGAAGCCGTCAAAATTATCAACCCACAAGACCCTTAAACGACCATGATGTTCGGTCACGATCGACGAATCATCATGGGACTATGCAGAGACGGACAGATGTTCAGCTTAGTATGCCTCGTCCCGGATGACAAAATGAACGAGATCTCAGCTACCGATTCTTGGACATCAGCTAGCGCGAAAGAGCATCTGCTAGAGAGCTTTGCGGACTTTCCGATCTAGATTAAAGACCTGCTCAAGGCTGCACCATCACTTAGACTTTGGCAGCTCCGCGATATCGATCAACTTAAAACATGGGACAAGGGACGATGTAATTGGAGATGCAGCACATGCTATGTTGCCGCTTCAAGGTTAGGTGTGAGTCAGAGTATTGAAGATGCAGAAGCACTGCAAACAATATTCTCAAATGTTGAAGGATGTCCAAGCAAGGAAGAGATCGAGAGAAGGCTGCAAGAAGTCTTCGAATGTCGGTATGAGAGAGCGAGCCTCATACAAAGATTCACCAGGCAGCAAGCGAAGCATGCTTCGAATATCGAAGGAAACAGGATTACGATGGATGCTACAGAATTCATGGAATATAATTGTAGATATGAGGGTGCGAGGGCATGGCAAGCACAGCAAAGAGATGGACAATGAGATAGCGATTGAATTTTCGGCGAAAGAAAAAAACATTAGCTCCAGCCATCAAAAATTTTAGGCTTAACTTCACTTAATCGCTCCTATATTCGCGAGTGCTTGCAGCGCTCTTTGCCCACATGTGACTGATTCTCTCATTGATACAAAGTTGTGTTGGAGGATTTATCATGAAGATCCAAGGCAGAAGGCAGGTACAACTTCTCTTTCTTCCTCAGTTCCCATTGGTTGAGCCATTTGTAGTCGGCCAGCGCTGTATCCCACTCTTCGGCACGATGTCCATCGAGCACCAAAATCGTCCCAAAGCGGCAATTTTGTCGACACTACTTCAGCTGCGCCGCAAACTCCTAGCTTTCCCCACACTCGCCATCTATCAACCTCCCCTCAATCTACTCCAATTGCGAATCCCGCCAAGAAGCGTCTTCCACCTTTCATCCACTTTCCGTGGAACAAATACTAGACCCCGGATGTCCTACATCTACAACTACAGCTGTTTCGATGGCCTTCCGAGGAGCAACGAGACACGTGCCGGAGACGCGTCCCACGGACCGAGTTAGATGCAGTCACGTCTTCCAACGATGTATTCAGTGTTGGGAAAGCTGAAGAGCATTCCTCACAACCCACGAGAAAGCGTCACTAAACACTTCATCAACTTCCAAAATGCCTTCGACAGTTTAAATTGTTAGACTTTCGAGTGGTTTTAGTGCTGAGTAAGCACTGCAATGGATATAATGTCCCCGCACCTAGCTAGATCTTTAAAACCCAAAAATCAATCAATCAGACCATCAAGTCCATCGAATATATCACTCAAATTGACAGGTTATAAGCTCGGAAAGTGCTCATTGAAATCGTCGTATCTTTTTACTCTAAAATATCAATTCTATTCGCTATGGCGATTTTAGCAGTTTTAATCGATACTACAATATCTATTTCTACAGTATTTCACTACGTTTGCAAGTGGAGTAAAATTGAAATCTTTATAGAAGATAATTATTCTCGATTTAAGAATTTTTGTTTAATCGCTTTTACTAGTATTTATACTATAAAACTAGTTAATAGTAAAGAATCGAAATCGGTTTTTTTTACGTTAATTGATCGGATTACGATCTGGGAAAAAAAAACTATTAAAGCTATTCAAATCATTTTAAATAGCGTAAACGACAAACTATAAGACAAGATTTTTTTATTGGTTTTTTTCGAAGATGTCAAAAGAATTTGAAACGAATTCAAGAAATACGATAAAACTATTGATTTTGTTTGAGTGTTTATTCAATAAACGAACTTTGAATAAGAGAAGTTCGAGACTTTTAAAAGAATCAAAGAATTCGCAGATCGTCTCGAGTTTTACAAATTTCAGCTTGCAACGATTAAAAGACTAATTATCGATGATAAAATCTTAGATCGAATTATAGTAATTATTTTTGAGAATAGTAATTACGAGAGTACGAAATATTATATTTTTCGTTTGTCAAAAGTCGAGTGTACACTCAATAAAGCGATTATTATACTGTAAGTCTATAATAAAAGAGAGACTTTAGCAATTGCAAATTATACTCGTAGAAGAGGACAATAGTATAGTCGTGGGTAATTTCGTGGTAATAGACAAACTAGAAACAGAAAGCGAAAGATTGATCGCGGTAATCGCAATAATAATAATAATAGATATTGTAGAAAGAAAAGAAGTAATCGTGGAGAATTTGGATTATTAGTATTTCGTTTTACAAGATCTAAAGATCGTTGAAATGATAATAGTAATAATAAAGAATTCGTTGATTATAATGAGTTTGATTCAAATTAATGTGATTAGTGTATATACTATGAGTATTATGAGATTGAGTGTAAAATAAAACGAAAAAATAAAAAAGTTGATAGAAAATAAAATTAGAAAAACTTTGAGCAAATAAAGATTGTAATAATCGAATTTATTATTAGAGCAAATATAGTAATTATAAGCAAAATATAATAGAGTTTTTTTCTTTCTATTTATTTTATTGTATTTATAGTATTTTTACTAGTGATAATAGTGTTTACTCGATTATTATTCAAGAATAAAATTGAGAGATATATTAAGCGTTTACATATAAACTTTGTTTACTATTTTCGATGAATGAAAATTTATATTAATAGAAAATAATTTTTATTTTTACTATTTTTACTAATTCGAGTATTGATCGAACGAGTTCAAGTTTTATTACTTATTTTAGATTTTAGTATTTCGAAATATTTCAATAGTATATAGTTTGATTTTATATATTTAAAACGCTAGTAAATATCAAATAAAGTTGTTACGATAAACGGTATTACTATGAACGCGATTAAATATTAAAATCAAATTTGAATAATTTTTTAAAGAGAATTGAGACTTAGAGAAGTTTGGTATGTATCAAGTTTTAAAATAGTGAAATTAATTTTTATTTTACAATTTATAGAAAATGGAATATTGATTATATTTAAAAAAGAACGAGTAATTGATATTACAAATAATAGAAATAAAAAAGTAATATTTACAATTTTTAAGAATTTTAGAGATAATTTTTTTATATTAAATTAATATCAAAATATTAGTAATATTGTTATATATTCGGCGAATATTGTTTTGAATGTATCGACGAAAACTCGATTATCAATAGAATTCTTTAAAGTAATAGATTCTAAAGAAACTTTGTAAGAATTTATATATCGGCGTTTTGATTATATCAATTATAATATATTTCAAAAACTGGTCAATATTATAGACATAAAAATGTCGAGATTCAAATTATATACTGAGTATAAAATATGTGAAATTTGTACAGTAAATAAAATCAAAAAAATCTTTAGAAAGAAAACAAATAATAAAATTACTAAAAAAAGAAAAAGATTATATAGCAATATTTCTAGTAAATTGCTTAAGTTTTATAAAGGGAATTAATATTTTTTTCTAATTACGAACGACGCAATACAGTATTTTTAAATCAAATTTTTAAAAAATAAAAGTGCAAAAAAAATCTAGTTTTATATTCGTAAAATCTATAGAATTATTAAAAGAGATACAAGAGAAAATATTGTCTATTTTAAATGTAACAATAGATCGAGCGAGTTCAAAGAAGATTTCTAAAAATGATTCAAAATATTACTTAGTTTTTTTAAATATAAGTTTTGTTTACTATACAAACACTCATTGAATAATATTATTAAACGAGCAATACAAACAATAAACAATATCGCTAGGTTTATAATCTATAAAATTAAGTTTCTATTGATCTTTTGAAATTATATTATAGAATATGCAATTTGAATCAAAAATAGAGTACTAATAAACGCATTTCTATAGTCAGTCTCGAAACTTGAATTAAAAGATCAAAAAACATATATTTTATTTGAAATTTATATTAGAAAAAAACTAGACTTTTTAGTATTACAAAAAACTCTAATTACTTTTAAATATTAAATCAATATTAAAAAACTTAAAAATTAATCAAGTAAATAAATTTTTAGAATTAAAAAAAAGTATATTTTTATAAGTATTACTAGAAATAATATTTACAAATTGTTGAACTATAGAATATTAAAAAAGTCTTTTTTAATTAATATTAAATTCTATGAATACAAATTTTTAGAACTTTTTATTTCTCAAAAATTCAAATATATTGTAGTAAATCTATTTATTACTAATAATACAATTTACGATTATATCGTTATTAATATATCAATTGATTACTTTTCTAATAATAAGATAATTAATAGTACTAAAACACGTACTAATGAGAATAATAGTACTAAAACAAATACTTATGAAAATGAAATTAAAACAAGTTCAAAATCAATAATTAAATAAAACTCTAATATTTAAAGCTTTAATTAAATTTAAGAATAATATCTATTTCAAATATCAAGAATTAACGATCGAACGATTAAAAAAACTAAGAATTTTTATAATTCTTTTATTAAAGCGAAAAAAACAACAAATAATCAATTGAACAATTAAAAAATACTTTTTTTTCAAACAATAAAACAATTAATAAAAACTTTAAACGCTATTTATTTGAACGAAAAAAAATCATTTTTTCTAAGTATACTTAGTATTTTATTCGAGTTTCTAATCGTTAATAAAGCTTTAAAAGAAAACGCTTTTAATTGAATAAAAGTAATCGTTATTAAATTTGAAACTTTTCAAAAAACAAATATTTATAAAATCATTACAAGAAAATTACCAAATAACAAAAAAATTATTTCAAGCAAATAAATACTGAAAAAAAAATTCAATACTCGTAATAAATTGACTCGACGTAAAACTAAAATTGTTATTAGAAAATTCGAGCAAATTTACAATATTGATTACTTTAAAACGTTTATTTCTATTATAAAATATACAATTCTATAAATACTCTTAATACTTATTACAAAATATAATTTAAAAATAAATCACATTAATATAAATTTAGCGTTTTTAAATTTTTCTCTTAAAAAAAAGATTTACATAGAAATCTTTGAATTTTTTTATAAATTTTATTTTGAACTCAAAAATAAAAATATTTACTTTTTACTCAAAAAATCACTTTACGAATTCAAATAAACTTCTCGAATATAACTCGATAAAATCAAACAATATTTCGAAGAATTGAAATTTATTATATCTAAAATTGATTTTAATCTTTTCATAAGAAAAAAAGTTTACATTTTTTTATTTGTCGACGATATACTGATCATTAGAAACAAAATAAATACGAATACTATTAAAACTAAAATCAAAAAACATTAAAAAAGTAAAAATTTCAATTTTATTATTGTTTTTATAAAATTTCAAATCGAAAAAAATCGCGAAAATTATATTTTTACAATTTATCAAAAAATGTATACAAACAAATTATTACTACGACTCGATTTCGAATACTCGAATCAAACGAATTTATTATTTTCGCAAAATACAATTCTACGAGAAAAAGAAAAAAAAAATTGATTGAGCGAAAACGATTTTTATTTCTACAAACAAATTATTAGTATTACGATTTATTTAATTAATTGCACGAAATTAAATATTAATTATTATATTAATCAATTTACTAAATTTATATTCAATGTGTATTTCGAATATTTGCGTTTTACAAAATAGTTTTTTCGATATTTTAATAAAATAAAAACGATAAAAATTACTTATAAAAAAACGTCGATCAAAGATTACAATATATTTTTCGATTTTACGTAAAAAATCGAAAACGATTACAAATCGTTTTTAAAATAAATAGTAATACTAAAAAATAAAACAATTTTATAAACAATACAAAAACAACGAAATACAATACAAAACTCGATAAAAACAAAGATTATAATAGCGAATAAAATCGCAAAAAAAATAGTTTAATTAAAGAAATTATAATCGAAAATTATTAAAAAACTTTTTAAAGAATTTTTTATTTTATATTACGATAATTTTTTTGTAATCGATTTTAGTACAAATACGAAATTCTCGAACAAATTTAAATATATTAAAGTTCGATATTTTTATATAAAAAACGATATAATTACTAGAAACAAATTAAAAGTAAAATTAGTTTTAGAGAACAATTAAATTGCAAATATTTTTACGAAACAATTATTTTACGATCGATTTACGATTTGCAAAGTTACAATAAGTTTGAATGAAAATTGGTTTGATATAAAGAAGGTTGTAGCGCTGTTCACGAATTTCAAGGATTAAAACAACAGTAGTAAAAGAACGAGCTGGAATAAGACGAAAGCTCTTTTGAGCAGATTTGGAGTACTTTTTGACTGTGGAATAGGAGCTAAAAATGCTTTATTTAAAACCGAATTCTCACAGGGAAAGTAGGCTCTTTTTAGCTCTTTATAAACTCTTCTACGAAGCAATTGAGACTAGCGCCACAGAGTTTAATGAGACTCTTTACGACGATTCGACGCTGCAATTGATAAGAGATAAAAGACGATAGATCACAATAATAGTTGATGCGATAATCACGTGAAGACATTGATTATTTACATTACTTTGGACATTGGAATAAATATATCTCTACAGTGCTCCTCAGCAAAAAGCGTGTTAGACTTTCGAGTGGTTTTAGTGCTGAGTAAGCACTGCAATGGATATAATGTCCCCGCACCTAGTTAGATCTTTAAAACCCAAAAATCAATCAACCAAACCATCAAGTCCATCGAATATATCACTCAAATTGACATAAATAGCATTCAAGCTTATCAATAAACCCCGAATCGGCACCAAAAACTATCATGGAGCCCCTACGGCAAGAAATACAGCTCAAAAGAGATTTTGCCAATGGTAAAATGGACCGTCGGTATCGATCTCGAGAAAGATCTCAGCGGGCTGGAGAAATTTGAAGGTCTAGACCCAGCGATCTGGGTGCTGAACGGATTTGCGATTGTGAGTGTTGATTCACGAGGCTCTGGGAACTCAGATGGGCTTGTGGAAGTTATGGGGACCCAGGAAGCGGAGGATGGATATGATGTTATTGAGCTGTTGGCGAAGGTGGGGTGGTGTAATGGGAGTGTGGGATTGGCGGGGAACTCGTATCTTGCTATTGTGTAATGGTTCATTGCTGCTCAGCAGCCGCCCAGTTTGAAGGCTATTGCTCCTTGGGAAGGATGTGGAGATATTTTCCGAGAGTAGTTTGTGAGGGGTGGGGTTTTCAATATCAGTAACTTTGATCTGATTACCAGGTTCATCATTCAGGGTCACCATGGCGTTGAGGACTTTGCAGAGATGTATCGACGAA
The DNA here is from genome assembly GCA_014904845.1 of Acephala macrosclerotiorum. Classification (NCBI taxonomy): domain Eukaryota; kingdom Fungi; phylum Ascomycota; class Leotiomycetes; order Helotiales; family Mollisiaceae; genus Acephala; species Acephala macrosclerotiorum. The sequence continues at coordinate 105,277 of MU119233.1, forward strand.
GTGGTGGGGTCGCGAATCCGTACGGGAGGACAAACGCCCAAACATGAAGAACATCAATGTCTCAGCTTACATCACAGCTTCAGATTCATGTTCAATCCACAGAATGGGGTCATTGCGAGGATTCATGGAGATTCGAACGCTATCTCAAAGGCATTGACAATGGATGGGAGAAGATACCTTGATTCCGAGCATCGTACCTGAAATTCGGCGACGCACCCATCGAAAACATCCCGAAGAGACATTCCCCATACCCCGCACCGAATACAAAACATTCTACCTCTCCTCCGAAACACTCTCAGAAACAACATCACCAGGATCCGGAATCGTGACCTACGACTCAGAAGACAACCAAGCATTCGCAGGCTTCACCTACAGATTCACCAAAAAGACCCGCCTCTTCGGAATGCCAAAAGCCCATCTCTTTATGTCCTCTCCCTCCGGCAAGGATATGATAATCTACCTCCTGCTCCGAAAACTCGACAGAAACGGCATCCCTCAAATGTCCCTCAACATTCCCCTCTCCCGCGCCCCAGTCCCATCAATCCATGATATCGCCTCCAAAGACCGCACAAGCAGCATCCTCGGCATCCTACGAGCTTCCCATCGAGCAATCGACCGAGAAGAGAGCACGCATGAGCAATTCCCCTACCACCCGCACGATACGGCGGAATTGGTTAAGCCAGGAAAGATCGTGGAGCTGGAGATTGGGATTTGGAATCTGGGGGTAGGAGGTTGAGGAGGGGAAGAGTATTAGGTTGTAGGTTGGGGAGAATGATCCGCAATTTGTGGAGTACAAGAGCGGAGCACCGCCGCCACCGGATGTGTTGCCGACGAATAAGGGGGTACATAGGTTTCATTTTGGTGTGGAGTATCCTAGTCGGGTTATTTTGCCATTTGTGTAGATTGCAGTCAGATGGATGTATAATTGGAGGAAATGTAACTTGCTTTTGTCTTACCATGCCCACATTGAACGCGAAAAGATAGAAGCATGAGATATCATGTAAGAAAATTGATTGTGTTGTATATTATGGAGGTAGCTCGAAGAACTGATAAGGCATGCCTGACCCAAGCATCTCGTTCTCAAACATTGCTGAAAGCGCCAGATCTTCCCCCATAACCCTCGGCCAAAGATCATCCATAAGTCCTGCAGTTTGGTCGCCAAGCAAGAAATAATAAATTTCCCTGGCGCTTGTCACATCGCGAATTGATGCACCAGCGTTTCCGTCCCGCTCAAAGGTGGACGGGGTGTTCTCGACTACGTGCGTCGAAAGCCCAGTAGATACCGGTGTACTTGAGGTGCCCAGAACCCTCTCTTCAACAAGCCTGACCAGATCTCCCAGCGTACGAACGAAGCCTTGACTTTAGCCCATTTCAATATACCTCCTCTCAAGATATTCAGCTGCTGTTGTTAATTGAATCAAGTCCACTCTCGCAGACCATCCCTTTGGGTGTTTCAACAGATAGATAGTCAACATATAGACAGCAAGAAGTTGCGGGGTCAAGTCGCCAGCAATCCTTCGTGGCCCATCACCACCGGGAAGCTTGACGATGTTTCTTGCAGCTCCGAGACAGATAGTCTCACCTTATCGAATTCGTTGCTTCCGGCGAGAGGTAGGGCAGTGTAGATCAACTTGACTCTGAAAGGTCTTGGTGTCGAGGAGGAGCGATGCCCGATGGACCATGGCTAGTGTCTGATAGTATCGAAGAGCAAGGAAGACTGCGAACGAGAAGAGTTCAGGTGGACAATATATGTCGTGCCCCGGACGAACATCAACTGGCAAACTATCTGCCCAGTCGAGGAGTTCGCGATCGAGCTCGCCAGTATGAAACATGAGCTCGTCTTGAGATTTGCTATTTAGACTGCTTCCAAAGAGCCGAGCACCAATCCTCCTCTGTATAAGAGATAATCTTATCAAAGCTGGGAAGAAATCGGGCGCATCATGGTGTTCATCTCCAAGGCTGGAGGGCATAGTCTGATTGCAGTCGTCCACATTGATCATGCATGGTCGTCCAGACTCGAAAGACATAATTGAGTCCAAGCAGAAAGCAACCCACCAAATTCGAGATTCCAGCTGCCCTACGTTCGAGGGCGACTGTTGAAGGATTGATCGATCTTGGTGAAGTCCAAGAGAATATGAAATATGTATGCCCTGTGCTAGAATATCCCAGCCTGCGCCGCCTTTGCATCGCATTCTCAAACCAAGCGCTATAAGCAAGATAACTTAAACTAAGCTCAGGTATGGCATTTCTACGGAGTGAGTATGCAAAGAGTAGGCGGCGTTGAGGTACATCTTGCCTAGCTCGGTGGTTGCGCCTGCTTCTTCGACGATGTCAATGCCGATAACGGTGTAGATGCACACAAGGGTTGGTCGATCACTTGGCGGCAGCATAGCATCCAAGTCGCAAGATTGACTGAGCCTTGGATCGAGACGAATGGTACTGGTTGTGACATGGGCGATAGCTGACTCTTCGAAGTGATTACAGGACCTCGGAGGAGTGTGTATGAGGTTTGCTGATATTGGTCTCCATTGAGAATAGTCGACGGCTTGCTAGCATTCGGCGTTCCTTCTGTTCGTAAATCTCCTCTTCTCATCTTTTCACTTCTTCCTCCAGCTCTTTGAGCCTTTGCGTAACATCGGACTGTGTGTTCGGGTTCTGACTCGGAGTGTCGGAACGAGATTCTGGTATGCATAATCCTGTCGGTTCACAGCTTCGCTACCGATACGCTTCCTCGGAACCTCTGCCTCGGGACGTTTGGGATCGACTATCACGCACTCGACCCCAGCTAATTCACAATTATAGCAAGAAGGAAGCCGTTCATCGCATCGAACCTTCCTGGCTCGGCAGAGGTTGCAGGCATGCGAGAGACGCATGCGCTTCTTCTTTTCTCCTCCCTCCATCAAAAACCTCAATAATTGGCATGAAGAGTACGGAGTTATGTACGTGAGAGAGTTCAGCTTTTGGACGAAATACTTGATCTTGAATCGAGATGGAGAGTTCGGAATGCGGGATACCCCTCTTCCAAATACGGTCTAGCTCGGATATAGGGGAAGTGGGGGTGGACATCTCCATCCTGCCTTGAAAGTATCTATCTATTATATTTGTTTCGTGATATGTGACTCGAGATTTAATTAAGAAAGCGAAGGATTATCGAAAAATGAGCAACATATCCGAGGATTGTTCGTTATCGATGCAATGCTAATCAGGAATTTGGTAAAAGTGTAAATCAAAAAAAAGCAAAGGGTGATAGAAAGGAGTCGCGAAACACTCCATCTGGCTTAACAATAACTCTACTGCAAGCCTTTCAAGGACGATACTCCCATCTCAACTAAGATTTCAACAAACCAACCTGAACTTCATTACTCCTGACCTTCAAATCAAAACTAAGTATCACGTACGAACAAAAACACCATTCCAAATCCAGCAAGAATGAGACTTCTTATCCAGATCACTTTCTCCTTTGTTATTTTCCTTTCCTCGGCCGTTCTCTGCTCCACTCCTCAACCTCAAGCACAAGTGCAAGTGGCGACCTCATGGACACAACGGAAAGAAGCCATCTTACGCCTGAATTTCAGAGATGAGGGCAGCTCAGAAATCAGGGAGGATTACCAAGATGATTTTTATTGCTTCTCTCGATCGTTGGGCGTGCGATCGCTGTGTTCACGGTCATCAAATTTTGTGAAGACACTGGAGAGTAGATGTGAGTGCTACGGCGGGACATTGAATGAAAGGCTGGAGTAGGACATGACTGACCGGGATGCGGTGACATTTCAATAAGGGGCATTCTGCGAGACTTTGTGACGCGATGAGGCAGAATACAATAATTGCACCGTGAATCGAACTTGATTCGAGTGCTGTTTGAAATGCTTGTGAGGCACTCACCAGCTGAATTCAAACCCAAAGCAAGGTGAATCACCTTGCTCACCTGCTCTTATGGGTGGTATCTTCTCATCATAATAAAAATTGAAGAAACACACCCCGGGTCTCAGATAAAGTCCCAGTATCAGAGAATATCAGAGTCTCGTCCTTCAATTTCACACCAAATCATCAAGCAAGCCACAGAACACAGAACTCAAGACGCTAGAAGCGAAGAAAGATGAGACTCCTCATCACCACCTCCCTCATCCTCGCTTTTCTTCTCGTTGTTGCCACTCAAGGCTCACATCTCTCTTCAACTCAGATAGACGTATCAGCTCAACAGGAAGCCCAGGCGGTTCAAGATAAGGCTCCTCTCATTCCCAGGCTTGGATCACAAGACCAACTACAGAAGCGTAATATACCTCGTCCAGTTATCATTACACTCATATGCGTTAGCGCAGCAGTAGTCTTCCTTCTGGCAGCCGTCATAGGCGCCAGATGGGGAGTCGAAAGAACGTAGCGGATCGCACCCTCTAGATACGTCTGGTTGCTGCGCTGAAAGATACTATGTGATGTGCTTCAACTTGAAAAAATATGTCGGGGCGCAAAATGAACAGGAACTAGGGGACGAGGCAAGCAAGCATACAGTACAAGCCACAACGCGAGACTACGAGAAATGATGGGATACAAAACAATAATTGTAATGCAAATTTCATTATTCATAAACGAACGGGAAACCTCGTTCTCAGTTGCCCCCCATACTTATAAAACAGAATGGGCACAGGCATGAAAGCCAAAGCCAGAAATCCAAATAAGCTATTTCCCCATCCGTATCCTAAACTACCATATAAAGATGGAGCAGCGAGAGGCAAGAAGGTGCCGAATAGAGACCGAAGTACCGAGCTGGCGGCTAGTGCTGAAGCTGCACCCTCGGATCCGAATGCGTCGACGAGGTATATTTGAGACGGCAGCTGTGAAGAGGTCAATTTGAGGACCAGTCCTGACATCTGTTGACTGCGGGAATGCTCACCATTACGAACAAATTCCCAAGGCCAATGAAACTCGTCCCAACAATCGGCGCCATCCAATAAACCTTCTCTTGTGCAGTCCACTGGAAACGGAAATGTCAGCCATTGCCTTTCAGAACTATATGAACTGCTCCAAGATAATGAACCTTTTATTCTGGATTCACTTACCCCATAAACGAAAAATCCAATCGGAACAATCGGCGTAAACCAAACCATCAACGGCAACCTCTCTTCCGGCTCCATCTCCCCCTTATTCCGTTTCGCTCTACACTTCAAGATCCTATCACTCAACCCTCCAAACAACCCCAACCCCAAAATCATCCCAATCCCCTGCCCCAAATACGCCAATCCCGACACTCCAACTGCGAAATGATACTGCTCGATAAAAACAGCTGAATAGGTGCTAAAGCAAAGGAACATTAGGCCGAAGATGAATGCAACGTAGATAGAGAGGAGGAGCACGACTGGTGAGAGAATGAGGAGTTTTAAAGGCCGTATTAGGCTATGTCTAAGATGAGTCATTGGGGAGAGACGTTCGTGGCCTTTAACCTGGAGGTCTGTATTTCCCGTAGATTTCCGGAGTCGAGCTGCTTTTCGTTCCAGAATTACCGGACCGTACGTTTCACGCATGAAAATCAGCGCCACTGCAAGCCAAACTCCTGCCTTCAAGCAGTCAGCGACACTCCCCAAAAATTAAAGGGAAAGGATACGTACCGCAATAGCAATAATCCAAAACGTCCACCTCCACCCCAACCTCTGCCCAATAAACCCCCCAATAACCGGCCCAATCACTGGGGCAAAAATAAATCCCACAGCCGTCGCCGCCATCGCCTTCCCCCTCTCTGCAACCGGAATCAAATCTGCCACCGTCCCGCCACCAATCGTGCTCGGGCTACTTCCTGCACATCCAGCTATGAATCTGAAGATTAGAAACATGGTGATGTTTTGGCTGCAGCCGCAGGCTAGGAGGAAGGCGACAAAGGTGGCAATTGAGAGATGGTAGACGGGGAGACGGCCGTAGAGTTCGGAGAGGGGGCCCATAAGGAGGGGGCCGAGGGTGAAGCCTAGGAGGAAGATGGAGATTGTCAGGGAGCCGATTATGGGGTTGTGTTGGTGGAAGTGTTTCATTATGATGCCGGATGCTGGGGCGGAGATGGTTGTTGAGAGGTTCCTGCTGGATGTCAGGGGGGCTCCATGGATTGAGGGAGAATGGCAATACTGACACTACGAAGACAATGATGCTGACCAAGGCAATATGGTAAACTCTCTTTCCTTTGCTCCCTACATCAAGAGAAAATCAGCAACTGCTTCAGCAAGCTTTTTCCTAGAGAACCGAGACATTGTCTGGCAAGCAAGCAATGAGATCATGTAGAAGATGAAAGGAATTGCTGCTCCAACACCTACATTTCATGGGGTTCTCGACATCCCCATCCCCATCCCAATCAACAGCATCCACCAGCGTCACCTCACTTAACCTCGTCCCCTTACTCTCCTTATCATCCCATATCTCTGACCCAGTCTTCCAAATCCCATCACTAAACAACTCCCTCTCAACATCAAGAGCCATGTCCAACAAAAAGGATCAAGAAATCCTTCTTCGCATGGTTACTCACTAACCCACTCGCCGTTATCAGATCTATGTACCTTGACACGGAACTCAGCCAACCTAACTTTAGGCTAGACCACAACCATGCTCCGATTAAAAGCAAAACATAGAACAATACAATTGGTGACACGAGACAAAAGTATTCAACCGGATATATGCATAAGATATCAAATTGAAGGTTTCTACGGAGTCCGAAGTCCGGACATCCCCTTATCTCGACTTGCAGATTCGATGTCGATCAGATACATATTTGAAAGTAAAGCATGCAGATTGCTGACATCAGATTCGTAAATTCAGGCTGTTTCACATATCACTTCTCCCGGAGCAAGAATTTCCACATGACATCCGCTGTAGTGCGTGCACTATCCGTAGTCCGGATCTTCTCTGCCAGCTCCATAGCACGGGCCTTGTAGTTGGGATCCTCCAGCACTATCTTCACCGCGGCCCGGATGCTTGCCGGATGCCAACTGCGCCGCTGAATGCGAATACCGGCCCCCGCATTCATCACATTGTCGAGGTTCGTCTGTTGCTCGACCTGTAGGGCCACACCCACGACAGGAGTTCCGGCGGCGATCGCCGTCTGTACCGTGCCTTGGCCACCGTGCATAATGACAACGTCGGCCAGGGTGGTAGCCGCTGGTGCTGGAATGAATCGATCGGTGATCAGCAGTCGAGGGTCGCCATTGGCGACAGAACGAGCTTCCTCTAGCGAGCAAATGGCTGGTGCAGCCAGGACAACTGCGTTCCAATTGTCGTTTCGATTCAAGATCAAGGCTCGGATTGCCTCAAGGAGAAAGTCCTTGGTGCCGGAGCTACCCATGGTAACCAGGATCGAAGGGCCATGGTCGTTGCGTAAATGAGCCGCAATATCTGAATCAAGCTCGGCAGTGTCATGAATCTGAGCAAAGAGTGCGCCTGTGATGACAATGTTGTCGGGGAGTAAATGGACATAGTCGGCGTGGAACGAGGGCAAATCATTCACCAGGTTCAGATCCGCCGTGTTCATATCGAATAAGCTAATTGGGCCACCGCCCAAGCCTGGCCAGCCACAGGCAGCGGCAGCAGCACCGAGGCGCTTTTGCTTCATCGTAGGTGCATAGACCATCAAGTGGCTGAAATGCTGGGCGAGCCATTGTCGTATTGGGCGAGGCAGGAGGGTAAGGACTGGGACCATATCTGGCAGATCTCGAATAAGACCATTGGTGAAAGCTGCTTGGTGCACCGGCAGTGGGAGAAAGTTGATGGTGCGTATCCCGAGCAAGCGAGCGGCAAGGCTGGTAACTGGCCACATGCCATGCAAAACCACATCTGGGCGCAAGGTCCGGAAAGCTTCCAACTGGCCTTCGATGAAGCTTCGCGCGATGCCTTCAGATCCGAAGAACTCGGGAAAGTCCCATCCAAGATCGTCAGCGACGCTAAGACCAGGTACGCGGGGCTCGCAGGGCACAATGTTGAATCCAGCCTTCCGGATGATAGGCTCAAAGCGACTGCCACAAGAAAGGAAGTCGATCTTCAGCTCATGGCCTTCAGGGCAGTATTCGCGTAGGGCGGTGGCCAAGGCAATGGCACGAGTTGTATCGCCTGCGTCTTGGAACGCGGCGCTAACGATGACATAGGTATGCATTTCTGGTCAGCGTTGGTGAAAAGAATATGTTAAGTGTAGGGCAGGAGATTGACGAAAAGTAGCAGACTAAAGCCTTAAAATACTAATGATAAGCCTGGCCCTGATCTGCTGTCCGCTCAGATAAATGGAGCAATCCGCTCATGACTTGTCCGCGCGGTTAACGGTCCGACAAAACAAACTCTAACATTCGTATGGAAGGGAAGTAGACACCTATCAATCGTATTTCGAAGTGGGTATTTCAAAGAGAGCATTGCACCACCACCTAAAAGGTTAAAAATCCGACCCCGGTGGATATCGCTTGGGTAATGATGCTCACTCACAATTGTGGCGCATTTGTCTAATCTTAGGTATGATAGTAGTAAGCGTAGCTGAGGAGTCGAATCAAGTTTCTTCCCGTGACATTGAACTACAGCCTTGCTGTGTTAAACTTGCTGTGAAAGCTTAAAAAATTTGTTATGAAAGCTTAATTGATAACGGGCATGTAGAAGGTGGAGACTAGATAGCAACTCCGTTCCGTATGTCTACGTCCTGTTGGACAATGTGCGCCACAGTCGAAGTGAACGCATCGCGATGCCGATCATGAGCTGAAAAATTTCGTCGAGATAGAGCATCGACGGCCGTAGAGAGAATCTCCTCCAATGACTCTCAAGAATCCAGCAAAACTCTCCCCGGTTGACCAAGCGGACCAAGCGGTGTCTCGAAGTGGATTGGCAGATTCAGCCATTTCTCGACAGTCAATGTGTTTGGATCGGCAATCCATCTAGGTTCGGGACCGAAAAGAGCTACTATTCGAGGCGTGACGAGGCTTGTTTCCCTTATCATAAGTGATTTGTCTTCTCGAGATAGGTCTTTGTAGGAGAGGAGGGGCCAGCTGGCGGAAGCGCGGTGGGAGTTTTAACAGTAGACTTAGTAGAGTCTTTCCGATGGTGTATAGACTTGATACCGTAGGTGGACGATGGATGAATTATAATTCGGTTCTCCTCTCGTGTCCTGAACATCCTGTGCTCGATCTTCTTGCAATGTTCCCACGGAAGCCAGTGATTGTGAGAGCTTTGATGAGAGGAAAGTTGTCCAAGTTCTCATTGAGCGATGCAGTCCCTAGTTGATGGCGGAGGCGGGGTTCTGACGAGTACCAGGTATGAAACCGGCTTCAACGAGGACTTGTTCACATTGCTCCATTGTTTGAAGATCAGAAAATAGGCGCGGCCGTTCAGGAATTGTTGTTACAGAATGCTATGCACGTCGGAAACTTGATACTCGGGATTAGACTGCACCTTCTGGCATAGCGAAAGACTTCAACGACGTCGATCGAATTACTGTTATACCCTTTACCGAATTCGTTGCGACTCATGTCTGCAACCTTTTCATTGCCTGCGAAACTCAAGAAAAGGTTGGCATCAGCAGCCGCATACAAAATGAGCATTTGGTTCAAACAACGAAATCTGATCCCTAGGACAATCATTTTGCCCAGAGGTGAATATACCAGGAGCGAAGCCAACAAGCGACCGAGAGGTGCCAAACGTCCATCGGGCGTAAAGGCTTCTAGATCTTTGAGATCCTCGATGAATACCTGCATAGCTTCGGGCCAAGATGGACCTATTGCCCTGGCTAAGAACTCTTCGACGCGAGAATTTGGTGCTTGGTTGTTTACATTCAGACATATCTCCTGTAAGCCAGAGCGAAGCATCTCTTGATTGCCCACAGTATTTAAAGAGTTGAAGCGAGCTTTCAAGAATAGCGTGTAGTAGTAACCATTCCGGGCTCGTCCTGCTCGACCAGCACGTTACCTAGAGCCGGGCTTGCTGATCCAGCCGCAGCGCAATTGGTTGACATGGGTTTGTTGGTTGCACCGCTTCTCACGAACCTTTCCGGAGTCGATAACGTATTGGATATCTGGGATCGTAATTGAAGTTTCAGCAATGTTGGTGGATAGATAATCTTTCTGCATCCCTTAGGCGGCGGGTCGAATACTTCATTTTGGCTCTCATCGTCTCGCATAGAGGAGTGAAGTTTGAATATCTAGAAGTGAGAAGAATCCCCAAAATTGACGCTAAGTAGACTTTGCGTCCTGTGGAATCTCTCGACTTCCAGTATCTCTCCAATACCGGGTAAGAATGAGAGAATGGCATCGTCGGAGCTGGTTCTAGCAACCTCCGCGATGACTGTAACAAGAGGTTTACAGGGACGATCAAGTTTTCGGTTCCTGCAACTGACGGCGGGCTACCATCAGGTGATTTGCTTCGCAAAATGCTGTCTTTAGCAAATCGTTCCTCGGTTTCTAGATAGCCTTTACAGATCTTGTGGAGCAATAGAAGATTTTTCGTCTTGTACCTTAATTTCAGCATGATATTCTCAAGATAGAGTCCCTTCCCCGGATACATCCTGCCCGGCACTTCTATTGAGGAGCATGGATGCCGGGTATCATTTTCGTCAAGCTGCCCGAAATAGCCCGCAAATAAATTCGTATCGATGGTTGCGCTCATGAGAACAACTTTAGGGACTTTCCTGTCGGCTCTCTTCCTTTGTTCTAACAAAGTCTTAAGACTAACCATGAGAAAATTAATGGACATATCTCTCTCATGGACCTCATCAAGGATGATACCTGACGCTTTATCCAAAGTTGTGTCTCCACGATACTGCAGTTGCCTGAGCAAACTACCAGCTGTACAGAATGTGATACTATCACCTGGTTTGGGTAATTTGGAATCGAATCTAAAGTGATAGCCAACAGTGTTTTTGAGCCTTCCGCCGCGTTCGAAAGCTACATGTCTTGCAAGCGAGCTAGCTGCAATGCGACGAGGTTGGACACAGATAATGTGTACCTTTTCACCTCTCCCCCTCTCGAGGGCACTCTCGAGAACGATCTGGGGGACCTGGGTAGTTTTGCCACTCCCAGTTCACTAGGTTGTACCAATAATGATACTGTAAGGGTTCTGCTCAACGAGTTCGAGAACATCCTTGTGATCATTTATCGTCAAGTCCGATCTTGAAGCTCGCTGTTAAGCATTCTGAGGGTCATCATGACACTATTTCAACAGCGTACTCCGACGTCGAATCTCTGCAGAAGACGAGCGGGGGCGTGAATCGAAACGGAAAGGGTCGTCCTCGTCCTGAACAGCTTTGGAGGTATCTCTAGTTGCTGCGGTGGTTGTCGTGAAACAAGACTAATTGCTCTCTGCATATCTTTTAATGTTTACTCGCTGAGCCCGAACTAGTTTAATGCTCACGTGTACCTTCTCAACGAGGATGTCTACCGCCATTTTTGAGGAACAGAAGTGGTTCGTTCTTGGCGATGTAAACCGCTACCGCGAGCTCTGCCAATTGTCGAGCTGACATTTTATTCGGCATGCTAACTTGGCATCCTACCTATTGAGTGCCCAGGAATACCCGCGCGGTGTGGTCTTTGACATCAGATTTGTGTTTCCAATCTCTACCTTTTTGACCTTGAAATTGAAGGCGTGGCCCCATTCAACTTGTAAAAGCTGATGAATTTCTAAACACATAACATGTCGGTATTCAATCATGTAGGCACAAGGATGAGAGTGGATGGAAGGAAGGGATGACCGTAAAGGCAAAGGCAGCGTGGCTTGACAATAGCAAATGTTCTATGCCTTCAGATTCGTCGTGATGGTGTCAAATATTTTCTTGTGAGCCCTCGACGCAGCTGTATCTCGGAGATGGCTGATTGCTTTATGGAACTCGATCAAAGCCAGGCAATCAGCCGGGGGCAGGGTACACCCGCATCCCTCAACTTTGATACTCAACTCTGTAGCTCAATTGATGAGTGATATGTTGATCTCTTCGCCCCATTGGTAGGTACAACGCGAACACTGTATTTTGGTACGGTGAGTATCGTAGAAGCGGCTTTGTAAACATTGATTTTAACACTGACGACATTCTGTTGGGTCCTTCTCCGAGTTGCGACACCTGGAGCAATTGTACGCTGATTGCCCAGATCTTCTAGCATGAGACCAAGATCATCTTGTTTGATTTTTATGGGTTCTGCAAGAGCAGAACAGTATCTAGAGGTGGCAAATGATGCTGCAAGGTTCGTGGATTCTTGTGTCGTGAACCCGTCTTTCGTTATAGCAAGCACTTGGGCTTCGGCATTTCGACGGCAGAGACGCTCTAAGAAACGGCAGATATTGTGTCGTGCGAAGTGAGCAAGATTGACCAGTGGAGAAGGACTATAGAGCTTGATTAGAGTTGCAAGAACAATAGGATATGAAAATGGAATACCGAAATAGTTCGAAGCACGCGTCCACGGCTCAGAGTGGCTCCGCGGCAATTCATGAGTCAATTCTCTCCAGGGGGACATTTTCTATTGAATTATAGGTTTCGTAGATGGAGAGAAAGACTCTCAGGGACGGATCATTGGAAGTGAAGCATTATGGCCTGTCAAATGTTGAAGACAGTTGAGATCAGAGCACCCCAGAATGAACTTTCGAAGGCAGAAAAGTGCAGCTCTAACTGAAAAAAGCAGGCGGTCGGTATTTGCGCTTGGAAACTAATTTATGCGTATAATAATATATGGAAAAATAAAAAAATATTATTACTTTTTAAAATTATTAAAATATAAAATATAAAATAATTAAAAAAACATTTAAAAATTAAATATATAAATAATATTTATTTAATTTTATTATAAATTTTAAATTTTTTTTATTAAATTAAAATATAAAATATTTTTTTAATAAATTATTTAATTAATAAAATATAATTATATTTAATAAAAATAAAAATAATAATAAATTATATATTATTAAAATTATATATTTATTATATAATACGAATTATTTTCAATATTTAATAAATATATTTATTTATTAATTTATAAATTAATTAATTAATTAATAAATTTTTTTTTTAAAAATTTAAAATTAAAAAAATTATTAATTTTATTAATTTAATTTATTTTAAAAGTTTTAAATAAATTTATTAAACGCGTATTAAAATATTAAATTATGAAATTTTAAAATTATAAAAATTTTAATATTTTTTAATAAAATTTAAATTTAAATTAATAATTATATTTTATTTAATTAATTATTAAAAATATTATAATTATTTATATATTTAATCGATATTGAAAACTTAAATTAAAATATTCAAAAATTAAATAATTATAATTAATTAAATATAATTATATAAATATTATATATAAATTAAAATTTTTATATAATTAATAAAAAGAATATTAATAAATAATTTATAATTGCTTATAAATTACGTTTTTATTTTAAATATTAAACAATTTATAAATATAATATAATATTTATATATAATTTAAAATATAATTTAAAAAATTAATTATTTATAAATTAATATATATTTTAAAATTTTAAATAATTAATATTAATTTATTTAAAATTAATAAATTATAATATTAATATATAATTTTATTATTTATTTATATTATATATATAATAAAATCGATTTAAAAATTATATATTATAAATAAAACTTTTAATAAAATAAATTAAAAATACGATTTTTATAATAATTTTAAATTTAATTAATATAAAAATTAAAAATATATATATAAAATAATAATAATAATATTTTTATTTTTATTATAATTATTAAATTATTATTTATATTTTTTAAATATATTAATTTTTTTATAATTAATAAATTAAAAAAATAATTTTATAAAATATAAAAAATTTAAATTTAAATGTTTTTAAAATATTAATAAAAAATATATATTTAATTAATTTATTTAAATTTAAATTTTTTATTTTTATATTAATAATTATTATAATTTATTATAAAATTTTAAATATTTGTATAATATATTATTTTAAACGTTATAATTAATAAATTTTTAAATTAATTTATAAAATTTTATTTTTAAAAATTTAATATAATTAAATTTATTATTATTTATTTATAATAATATATTTAATTTTAAAATTAAATAATTCAAATATTAAAAAATTTTATTATTATTTTATTTAATTAAATAATAAATATTATATAATTAAAATTATAATTTATAAATTTTTTTTTTATATTTTTTTAAAAATATTTTAAAATTTTAATTTATATTAAATTATTATATTTTTATTTTAAATATTTAAAATAATAAAAACAATTTATTATATTATATATTAAATTATAAAATTAATCGATTTAAACAAAATTATATAAATATTATATATAATCGTTTATAATTATTATATAATATATATTATTAATAATTAATTAATATATAAATTTTTTTAAATATAATATTAATATTTTTAATAATAAAATTTTTTATTATAATTTTAAATTAATATATAATCGATTTATATTACGATTATAATTAAAAAATCTTTATTAATATAAATTATATAAAATTTATAAATAAATTAAAATTTAAAATTTAAATATTTTTATTAATTCGTTATTATATAAATTAATAAAATAAAATTATATTTAATAAAAATAATAAAATAATAAAATTTATTTTATTTTAATTTTATAATTATATATTAAATAAAAAAAAAATTTATTTATTATTAATTCGTTTAATAAATTATTAAACGAGTTTTTTTAAAAAATAAAATTTTTTATTATTATTATTATTTATAATTAATATTAATAAAAAATATAATTTAATTAAAAAATATAATTAAAAAATATAAAATATAATATTTTTAATATTTTTTTAATTTAAATTAAAATACGTTTATAATTGTTTTTAACGTTTTATATTATACGTAAAAAAATATATATATTAAATTATTATAATATTATTTATAAAAATATTTTTAATTAATATAATTAAATAAAAATAAAAAAAAATTTAATTTAAATTAAAACGTATTTATAATTTAAAATTTAATAAATATTTAAAATATTTTAAATTTAAAAAAAAAATTATATTTATAAAATAAAAATAATTTAAATTATTTTAAAAAATTTAAATTTAAAATAAAAAATAAATAATTAAATAAATAATTTTATATAAAATTTAAATTTATAATTTATTAAAAAATATAAAATAAATATTTATTATTAATAATATATAAAAAATAAAAATAAAAATATTTTAATAAAAATTAATTTAATTTAAATTTATAATATAATTAAAATATTATTATAACGTTTTTAAATTATATTTATTAAAAATAAAAATAAATAAATTTTTATATTAAAAATTCGTCGAATTAAATTTATTATTAATAATAATAATAATAAATTATTATTATAATATTATTTTAATATTAATTAATTATTATTAATATTTCTAAATATTAATAACGTTATAATAACGTTATAATAATATTAAAAAAATTAAATCGTTATTATTAAATTATTTTACTTATAAAAATTTTAATATTTTTTAATATTTTTATAAAATTAATTAAACGCATTTTAATAATTTTTTTTTTTAAAAAATTCGATTAATATTTATTATAATATAAATAATTAAAATTATTATTAAAATAATTTTTAATATTTTTTTAATAATTTATTTGTAATAATTTAATAATCGTATTTTAAAATCGATTTTTTAATATTTTTATATATAAATAATATTTAAAAATTTATTATTTTATTAATTAATTTATTTTATAAAATTTATTTTAGAAAATTTAAATACGAATAATAATAATACGTAATTACGTAAATAAATAAATAAATAAATAAATAAATAAATAAATAAATAAATAAATAAATAAATAAATAAATAAATAAATAAATAAATAAATAAATAAATAAATAAAAAAATTACCGAGTTTTAAATGTCGTACTTAGTCGATCGTAATTGAAATTTTTAGTATTTTCGTACGAACTATTTAATAATACGTGCGCTAACGTCGAGTTAACGTTATTAATTCAATTTTAACTTTTTATCAAAGGTTACTTAGCGCTATTAACGTTAAAAAATCGATTTATATTATTAACTATTATTAATTTAATAAGTAAATTAATAATATTAAAAATAAATTTTAATTTAATTAAAAACTTATTAATAATCGAATTAATATATTATTTTTTTATTAAATTTAATTTTAATTTAAAGCGTTATTTATTAAATTATAATTAATTTAAATTCAAATTAAAATAATTAAATAAAAATTTACTTTTTTAAATATTTTAAATACGTTTTAAATTTTTTAAACGAATTTTAAACGTTTTAAAATTTATAAATATAAATATTTAATAAATTTAAAATTAAATTATTAAAATTTAATATATATAATTTTAAAATTTTTTAATATATATTTTATTTTATAAAATTTTTATTTATTAATTTAAAAATATTTTAAATTATATTATTTTTAAATGTTTAAATTTAATAAAATAATTTACGTATAATATTTTACGTATATAATTAAATAAAATAAAATAAAATAAAATAAAATAAAATAAAATAAAATAAAACAAAATAAAATAAAATAAAATAAAATAAAATAAAATAAAATAAAATAAAATAAAATAAAATAAAATAAAATATTTAATAATTAATTATAATATCGAAAGTATATATATATAATTAATATTAATAAATTTTAATTTAATAATAACAAATTTAATTTTTTTAAGTATAGTTGGATCGATTGAAAGATTATTATCGAATTTGTCAAATTAATCCAGATTGAAACAATAAATTTCACGTCTGGAGCGTTTAAAGCGTCTAAAGTCGTTTAAAGCGTTTAAAGCGTTTAGAGCGTTTAAAAGTCGTTTAAAAAACTTGGAGCGTTTGAATTGGCTGAAATATATAGGTTTAAAGTATTAATTTTTTAAGCGAAAAATACTAAAACTCTCGATTACATGCGTATACTTTCGATATATTTTTAGTCGCAAACTATTAAATGCTTTTATTTTATTTTATTTTATTCGATTATATACGTAAATTATATTATACGTTAATTACTTTATTAAATTTAAACTTTTAAAAATAATACGATTTAAAATATTTTTAAATTAATAAATAAAAGTTTTATAAATTAAAACGTATATTAAAAATTTTTAAAATTAAAAATATTAAAAAATTTAATTTAAAATGCGATTATTAAAACTCGATTAAATTTAAAATTATATTAACGTATTTTAATAAAAAATATTAAAAATTTTATATTTAAATTTTATAATAATATATTTTAATACGCGTTTAATAAAATTAATTAAAATTTTTAAAATAAAATTTTATAATATAAAAAATTTTATATATAAAATTTTAAATAATTTAATTTTAATATATTTAAAAAATTTAAAACTTTTAAAACGTTTAAAATTCGTTTAAAAAATTTAAAAAAATAAATTATTATTTAATTAATTTAATAAATAACGTTTTAAATTAAAATTAAATTTAATAAAAAATAATATATTAATTCGATTATTAACGAATTTTTAATTAAATTAAAATTTATTAATAAAAAATTTTAATATTTTTCGTTTAAAAAAATTAATATTTTAAATTTATATATTTTAATTAATTTAAATTTTTTAAATTTTTTAAATGATTTTAAACGTTTTAAATATAAAATTTATTATTTTAATTTAAATTAATTTAATAAATTCGATAATAATTTTTTAATCGATTTAATTATATTTAAAAAAATTAAATTTATTAATAATATTTTAATTAAATTAATTAAATTTTTTAAAATATTTTTTTTATTTTAAAAAAAAATTTATTTATAAATTTATAAATAAATTAATTAATCAATAAATTTTTTTTTTATTTAATATATATTTTATTTTATAAATATTATAAATTAATTTATTAATTAAAATAAAAATATATTATAAAATTTTATATTATTAAATTATTATAATTAATTTAAATTTTTTTTAAAAATTATATAATTAAATTTTTTTTTTATAATTATTTATTTTATTTAATATATAATTATAAAAGAATTTAATATTTAAAATAAAAATATATTTATTAAAACAAATTTTAAAATTTTTATTAAAAATTATTTAAAATTTAAAATTTAATAACATTTAATTAAATTTTATATAATTTAAATTAATTAATAAATTTAATTATTTTATATAATAAATATAATAATTTAATTAATTAAATAATAATTTATTTTTTTAAAAATTTTAATTAATTTTATTATACGCGTATTAAAATATATTAATATAATTTTAAATATTAATTTAATTAAAATTTCGATTTTTTTTTTAATATTTTTAATTTTAAAATTTTTTAATATACGTTTTATTTTATAAAACTTTTATTTATTAATTTAAAAATATTTTAAATCGTATTATTTTTAAAAATTTAAATTTAATAAAATAATTAATATATAATTATATAAAATAAAAATATTTAATAATTAATTATAATATTTAAAATATATATATATAATTAAAAATTTTAATATTATAAATTTATATATTTTAATTAATTCAAATTAAATATTTTAAACGATTTTAAATTTTTTAAATATTTTAAACGTAAAATATATTATTTTAATTTAAATTAATTTAATTATATTTAAAAAAATTATTATTATATATAAATATAATAAAATTAATAATTTATAATATTTAAAAATTGAATAAAAATATTTAAATATTATAATATAAAAAATAATTTTAAATATAATTAATAATTTATTATTTTTTATTTTATTCGAATTATTTATAAAAAATAATTTAATAAAAAATATATATAATTATTAAAAAAATTTATATTAAATTTTAATTTTCGATTTTATATATTATTTAAATTTAAAAAATTTAATAAATATTTATATTTAATTTTTTTTTTTATATATTATTTAATAATTTAAAAATTAAATAATATTATAATTTTTATAAATTAAAATTAAAATTAAATCTTTTTTTTATAAATATTATTATTAAAAAACGATTAATAATATTATAATTTTTATAATCGTTTATATTTAAAAATAATCAATATTAATATAATTAAATTATAAAATAAATAATTAAAAAATTTTTAATTACGATTTTAATAAATATTTTAAAAATATATAAAAAATTTAAAAATTTATTTAATTTATTATTTAAAAAAAAATTAATATTAATAAGTTTTTTTTAAAAAAATAAAATTTATTATTATATATTTTTAATAATAATAATATTAACGTTTAAAACGAAAAACGAAAAAAAATAAACGTAAATTAATTAAAAAAAAAATAATTATTAATTTTTTATTATTAATTAAAAAAATATAAAATATTATATTATTTTTATATATATAATTTAAAATTTTAATAATATTATTTATTATTATTAAATAAAATTTATTTATATTAAATTATTAAAAATTATTATATATTTTTAAATTAAAAAAATATTAAAAAAAATATAACGTAAAATATTAAATATTAATATTATTAAAAAATAAAATAATATTAAAATTTATATACGATTTTTATATTTTAATAAATTTTTTTTATTAAATATTTTTTATAGAACGATTTTTTTAATAAAAAATAAATAAATAAAAATTTTAATAAAAAAACGAAAAAAAAAAAATTTATAATAATATTATTATTTTTAAATATAAATATTAAAAAAAAATTTTAAATATAAAAACGAAAAAAAAATTCAAATTAAAAAAATATAATTCGTCGATTTAATTAATAAAATTAATTTAAACGATTTAAAATATAAAAAATATTTATTATTATAAATCGTTTTAATATTAAAAAAATTATAATTTATTAAAAATTAATTATAAAAATTTAAAAAAAAATATTTAATAAAATAATATTTAATTAAATTTTTTTTAAAAAATTTATTTTAATATTAATTTGTTTATTCGTATCAAAATAATTTAATATATAATATAATATAAAAAAAATTTAATATTTTTATATTATTATTAAATTATTATATTAATTAATTAAAAAAAATTAAAAAATTATTATAATATTTATTATTATTTTATTAATAAATAAAAAATAAAAATAAATAATTTAATATAAATTATAATTATAATTATATAATATTTATTTTATTTTTAAAACGAATATTAATATATTTATTATTTAATTAAATCGAATAATAATAAATTTTTTTAATGTTTTAATTATTATAAAAAAATAATAAAATATAAAATAAAAAAGTTTAATCGTAAATTAATTCGTTTTAATTAATAAATTAAATTTATTTAAAATAATTTATAATTTTTAAATTAATTAATTAATTAATTTATAATAAATAAAAAAATTTTATATATTAAAAAATACGTAATTAATATTATTTTCGAAATTAATTATTTATAAAAAATTTTAAAAAAAAAATATATAATTTTATTATAATCGTTTTTTTATATAATAAATTCATTTTAAATTTCGAAAAAAAAAAATTAAAAAAAAAAAAAAACTCGTTTTAAATAAAAAATTTAAAATTTAAAATTTTTTAAATTATTATTTTTTTTTTTTAAAAATTTAATAATATTGTTTAAATTATTATTATTATTTTTTAAAAATTTAATAATATTTTTAATATTTTTATTAATATTAAATTTTTTTATAATTTTTTTTTTAAATTTAATTAAAAAAAAAAATAAACGAATTTTAAATTTAAATTTATTATTAAAAATAATTAAATATTATTAATTTTTTAATTTTATATTTTAAAAAATATTTATTATTAAAATTTTTTTTTATTTTTTTTATTTTAAAATATTAAAAATTTAATTTAATTTGAATTATAATTTGTTTTTATTAATAAATATATAAATATTTATTATTAGACGAATTTTAAAAATTTTTATATTAAATAATAAAATAATTTAAAAATTTCATATAACGAATTATATTAAAAAGTTTTAAAATCGATTTTTAAAAAAAGTTTAAAACGTATTATAAATTTTTTTTAAACTTTTTATAAATAATATTATTAATAAATATTAAATTTATAAAAAAATTTTAAAATTATTAATATAAATTCAATTAATAAAAGTTTTTAATTAAAATTCGATTTTTAATATTAAAAAAAAAATTTATTTAAATAATTAATTTATTGTTTTTTATAATCGTTATAAATTTAAAATTATAAATTTATATTTTATAAAAATTTTTAAGTTTTTTTATTAATAAATAAATATTAAAATTAAATTAATTTAAATTTATTTTATATTTTTAAAATAAAATCGTTGAATTTAATTTTTATTATTTAAAAATACTTCGAAAAATATTTAAAAAATATAAATTTATAATTTTAAATTCGTTAAATCGCAAATAAATTATTTAAAATTTATTTAAAAAAAATTTAATATATAATAAATTTAAATTTTAATAAATTAAAAAAAAATAATAAAAATTTTTTTTTTTTTTAAAAAATTAAATAATAAAAAATTTTTTTATTAAAAAAAATTCGTTAATAATAAAATTTTAATATATTAATTTCTTTTAAAAAAAAAATATATATTTATAAATTAAAAACGAATATTAAAATAAATTTAAATAAATTAAAATTTTTTTTTTTAATATATAATTGTATTTTTATAATTTTAATTTATTTTTTATTATTTTTAAAATATAAATTAAAATTTTTATAAAATATTATATAATAAATTTAATAAAATTATTTAATAAACGAGTATTTATAAATATTATAAATAATATTTAAAATTTTAATACGATTAATAAAATTTAAAATATTAAAAAAAATAACGTTCGATTTTTAAATATTATTTATATTATATATATAATTAATTATTAAACGTATATTATTTATTTAAAATTAATAAATTAATTAAAATAAAATAATAATAATTTTATATTTTTTTAATATAAATATAAATATATTATAATATTTTTTATTATTAATAATAAATTTTTTAAATTTAATTAATATAAAAATTAAAATAAAAAAAAAAAGAATTAAAAACTTTAAAAATTTTTTATAAAATTTTAAAATAATATTATTTTTAATTCTTTTATTACGTTTTTAATTTTTATAAATTTATTATTAATAATTTTTTATAAAATATTAAAATCGTATTATATAATTTATATAAACGTAATAAAATTATTTTTTAAAATATAATAATAATATTATAAAAACTTTAAAAATAAAAATTAAAATTATAAAATTTATATATAAAAAAATAATATAATAAATTAATTAAATTTTAAAAATAAAAAAAACGTAAATTTAAAAAAAAAAATTATTAATAAAATTAAAAAAAATTATATAAAAAAAATAAATAAATAAAATGAATATTTTTAAATCGTTTTTATAAAAAAAATCGTTATAAAATATTTAAATTAAAATTTAAAAAAATAAAAAAAAAAAAATTATAATTAAAAAATTTTTTAAAAAAAAATAAAAAAAATAAATTTCTTTTTTTATAAATTATAATAAATATTATATTAATAAACGTTTATATAATTTAAATATAATTAAATATAATTAAAATATATTTAAAAATATTTAAATATATTAAAAAATTTTTTTTATAAATTTTAAAAGTTTTTTAAAAAAAAATTAATATAATTTCGTTTTTTTATATAATAAAATCGTTTAAATTAAAAAAAAAAAAAATAAAACTTTTAAAATATAATTAAAATTTATTAAAATAAATAAAAATATTTTAAAAAAAATCGATAAAAAAATAAAATTATTATAAATAAAAAAAAAAATATATTTAATTTTGTATTTAATTTTTATTTTTATAATTATTATTTTAACGAATTTAAAATTTTATTTAATAATAATAAATAATTAAAAAATTTTAACGTTTATAATAATATTATTAAAATTTCGAATTATATACGTAAAAATAATATAATATTTTATTTTAATATTTAATATTTTATATTTTTTTTTATTAATAATAAAAAATTAATTTTTATGAAATTAATTTTAAATATTATAAAATTTTTAAAAAAATTATTTTATAAAATTAACGATTTTTAATATTTTTTTTATTATAATAATTTTAATATTTATTAAAATTAAATAATAAATATTATTTTTTTATTATTAATTAATAATTATTTTTATTTGTTTTTAAATTTTTAAAAATAATATTATATTTTTAAAAAGTTTTTATAATAAAATTTTATTAATAAAATTATTATTTTTAATATTAAATTATTATTTTAAAATTTCGTTTTTCGATTAATTTATATTTATTTTTTTTCGTTTTTCGTCTTAAACGCTTTATAAAATTTATTAATATAATTCGATTTTTGAATATATATTTTTTATTTTTACTTTTTATTAAAATTCTTTTATATATTTTAAATTTTATTTTTTAATTTATTTGTTATTATTATATTTATTAATAATTTTTTATAAAATTTATTAATAATCGTTTTATTAAAATTTTAAACGTTAATATTATTATTATTAAAAATATATAATAATAAATTTTATTTTTTTTAAATAATAAATTAAATAAATTTTTAAATTTTTTATATATTTTTAAAATATTTATTAAAATCGTAATTAAAATTTTTTTTAATTATTTATTTTATAATTTAATTATATTAATATCGATTATTTTTTAAATATAAATAATTACGAAAATTAATTATAATTTTAAAAATTATAATATTATTAATCGTTTTTTCAATAATAATATTTATAATTAATTAATTTATTTATAAATAAATAGCGATTTATAAAAAAGTAATTAATAAAAAAATTAATTTTTTTATTTTTTATTTATTTAAAATATTCGAAATAATATCGCTCGTTTTATTAATTATTATATATAACGTTAATTTTTATTATATTTTTTTAAACGATCGATAATATATTTTATAAAAATTTAATTAATATTAAATTATATAAAACTTTATATTTTCGTAAAAAAAAAAATTAATTTTAATTTTAATTTATAAAAATTATAATATTATTTAATTTTTAAAATATTTTCATAGTATTAACGTTTAAAACGAATTTTAAATCGTTAAATAATACGAAAAAAAAAAAATTTAATTTTTTAATAAAATTATTTATTTAAATTAAAAGTTTTAATATAAATATTTATTAAATTTTTTAAATTTAAATTATATATAAAATCGAAAATCAAAATTCGATATAAAATTTTTTAATAATTACGTATATTTTTTATTAAATTTCTTTTATAAATAATTTAAATAAAATAAAAAATAATAAATTATTAATTATATTTAAAATTATTTTTTATATTATAATATTTAAATATTTTAAATCGTTAATTTTATTATATTATTATTTTTTTTTTTATATTTATATATAATAATTATAAATAAATATTTTTATCGATTTATAATTATTTTTTTTAAAAATTCGTTTTTTAATATATATTAAAAGTTTTTTTTATAAATTCGCGTTTTTAATATTATTTATTTAATTTATTTTATTTAATTAATTTTTTAAATATTTAATTAAATAAATTTATATACGTTTTTATTATTAAAAATTTTTTCGTAAATTAATTAATAATTTTATATAAAAATTTTATATTTATTTAATAATATTTTTAATTATATTCGTAAAATTCTTTTTTTAAAACGTTATAAAATTTTTTTTCGAATAATGTTTAATATTATATTTTAATATAAATTAAATTTATTTTTTATAAATCGAATTAATATATTATAAAAATTGTATTTTTTTAATTTTTAAAGTAATTTTATAATTTTCGTATATATTATCGTATTATTTTAAAAAAAAGTATTTATAATTTTAATATAAATATATATTTTTTATTAAAAAAAATAAATTTAATACGAATAATTTATTAATTTTAATTTTTAAATAAAATTCGTTTTAAAAATTAATTTTAATTTTTATTTAAAATTTTATTTGTTTATTCGTTTTAATAAAATATATTTTTTAAATAAGTATTTTTTTAATCGCTTTTTTTTTAATTATAATTTTTTATTTTAATTTTTTTTATATTATTTTTTAAAATTTGAAATTTATTTTAATTTTATTATTTTAATTTAAAAACGATTATAAATAATTCGCGAATTGCGATTTTTAAAAAAATTAAAATTAATATATAAAATAATAAAATAATTTCGTTTTTTAACGTTATAATTTCTTTTGTTTTTCGCATTAAAATTTTTTTTTAATATTTTAATTTCCGTTAAAAATAAAATTAATTATTATAAATAATTATTATAAGTTTTTTTTTTTTTTTTTTATATTTATTTTAATATTAAAAATGTTTTTCTCGTTCCAAAAAAAAAGCTCGTTCGGCGGTTCACTAAGCGAGCCAATAGCGAACAAGTTTTTTTTTTAATACTCGATACATATTTTACTTTGCAAGTTTCGTAAAAGTACTTTTACAAAGGATTACAAAGTTTTTAACTTTAATAATATATTCTTATTTTAAGTTTTAAATTTCAAATTAAAAATTTTTAATTTGAGCGTTTTATAAACATTTAAAATTAATATAATTATTAAAATAAAATAATAATTTAAAATTTTATCGAGCGATAAAATTAATAAACTAATAAATTTTTTAATACTTAAAACAAAAACACACTTTTTGCGAAACTTTATATTATTAAAAGAATACTTTTTAAAATTCTCGTTTTTTATATTAAATTGTTATAATCGATTTAATTAATTTAAATTATTTTATTTAATATATAATTCCAAGAAGAAATCCTTTGAAATTTCTTTTGAAAATTGCGCAATCGTAAAACAATTTTAACATTTATATACTTTAATATTTAAAATAAAAACGCACTTATTATAAAGTTTTATAACAAAGAAATATTATTAAAAAAACACTTCCTAGGATTTTTATTTTATATTTAGTTTTTACGATCGATTTAATTAATTATAAAAAGTTATTTATTAAAGAAAAACTTTTTAAAACTCTTTTTAAAAATTGCGTAATTATTTTAACATTTAAATACTTTAGTGCCTTAGGCAAAAACGCACTTCCGATAGAGTTTCACACTAAAAAAACATTTTAAAAAAATATTTTTTAAGACTTTCGTTTTATATTCAATTTTTACAATCGATTTAATTAATTATAAAAAGTTATTTATTAGAAAAGAATTTCTTGGAACTCTTTTCGAGAATTGCGTAATTATATATATTTTATTACTTTGGCGCTTTAAATAAAAACGCACTTTTAAAATTTTATATTAAAAGAATACTCTTTAAAATCTTCGTTTTTTATATTAAATTACTACGATTGATTTAATTAATTTAGATTACTTTATTTAGTATATAATTTTAAAGAAAAACTCTTTAAAACTCTTTTTAAAAGTTGCGCAATTGTAAAAATATTTAATATTTAAATAAATAAATATTTTAATATTTAAAACAAAAACGCACTTGAAAGTTTTAATATTTTTCATTGAAAGAGCGATTGTCGATTTTAGTATTTAAAGTAATAGCGTATTTAAAAGTTTTATAATCGCGATTTTTATTAAGTACGATTATATTTTATTAATTTGTATAATAACGAATTAATAAAATCGCTTGAAACTTAAAATTTAAAAGTATTTAATTAAATTTTAATTTATTTTCAAATATTAAACTATTTATATAATAGCTTGAATTAATATTTAAAGCGTAGTACAATTAAAATTTTAATATTTTTTATTAAAACGATTTTATATTATTTTGAAACTTTTAAACTATTTTTATTATAAAATTCTTTAATAAACTAATCAAATTATTATATTTAAATATTTTAATTAAATTTTACTAAAATCGCTTATAATTAAAATAACTCGTACTACGTAAATTATACGTAATTTAATAAAAATTAATATTAGTTTTCAAAATAAACGATTAATTATAATTTTTTTATTTTTTTTTATTTTTTTTATTAAATTAAAAAAATTAAAAAATTAAAATTATTTTACGTTTTTATTTTTTATTACGTTTTTCGTATATTTAATTAATTTTATTATAATTTTTTTAATTTTTTTAAAAATTATTATTATATTATTATATTTTTTATAAACGTATTATAATATCGATTATAAATTTTAATTTAACGTAAATATTTTTAAATATATTTATAAATTTATAAAATATAAAATTATATTTTATATAATATTTATTTAATTAATTATATTAAATTTATTAAAAATATTTTAATTTAATTAATAATAATAATTTATAATAATATAATTTTTTTTATAAAAATAAATTATTTTAAACGATTTTTTTTAATATTAATCGAATTTTATTTAAAATAAATATAAAAATGAATATAAAAATAAATAAACGTTTTTATAATTATAATTTAATTAATTATTTAATTAAATTTTTTATAAAATAATATTATTTTACGTAATAAATATAAATTTTTAAAAAATAATTAAATATTTTAATTTCGTTTTTATAAAAAAAAATAATAAATTTTTTTTATAATTTAATAATTTTTAATAATATTTTTTATAATAAATTTATTAATATTTTTAATTTATTATATTTCGTTTTTTTTAATAAATTTTTTTTATTTCGTAATTAAAAACAATTATTAATTAATATTAATATTATTTAAAAATATTATATTATTAATAATATAATTTAAACGTATATAAAAAAATTTTAAATTTTAATATACGTATTATAATAAAATTATATATTTTCTTTTTAAAATTTTTTATAAATAATTAATTTCAAAAGTAATATTAATTATATATTTTTTAATATATAAATTTTTTTTATTTTTATTTTAATTAATTAATTTGCGATTAGATTTTTTATAATATTAATTTATTATTAATTAAAATTATTTAAAAAAAAAATTTAAAATATAAAAACTTTATTTTAAAAATAAAAATAAAATAATATTAATTATATATAATTTTAAATCGCACGTAATTATTATATAATATTTATTTTAATATAATTAATTATTAATTTAATTTAATATTAATTTATATAATTACGAATTTATTATTATTTTACGATTTAAATTTTTTAATTAAATTTATAATTTATTATTTTTATATTTAAATTATTTTTTAAATAAATTTATTAAATAAATTATAAATATAAATATAATATTATTTATATTTTTATTTTTTATAATAAAAATAAAATTAATTATTATTATTTAATTTTAAATAATAAAATTAAAATAAAAAAAATAAATTATATAAATTATATAAATTATATATAAATAATATTTAAATTTTTATTATTTTATTAATTTATTTTATAATATATAATTATATAATTATAAAAAATTTTAAAAAAAATATTATTTAATATATATTTTATTAAATATTATAAATATTATAATAATTTTCAACGTTTAAAAATTATTTTTTTAATTTTTATTTAAATAAAGTTTAATTAAGAGGATTTATTCTATTCTACTTTATTTATTTTTCATACTAGTAAATACTCTTAGTCAGCAATCTGGAGAGCATTTTTTCTCACCGCGTTCTAGTTACGCCAGGATTCTAACTATTCTATTCTATCATTTCAGTAAAACAGTGTGCGATTCGAGGCTCCTTTGCTGCCATGTCTGCCTATCTAGAATACTCCTTGAATACTGCAATTACGGAATTCTTCTCACAGACGTCTGTAACTCGAGAAGCATGCGATACTAAGGCCAAAGATCTTGTTGGGGATGGAGTCGTCCCAGTGACCCTGCAGGGCAATTGTAGTTACTCGGTATATGCTGGTTCTGAGCTCGAATTCGTTGTCCAGTTCCGTCTCAAGTCTTTGATTCTTAAATCAGAGATTGTGGCTCTAGCGCGAGAAATATATGGCTTTCTAGCCCCGGACGCTTCATTTCACGGACAATTGGGAGAAGATGAGAAAGAACTCCTTTTCATCTACGTTATGAATCGTATACCAGGTATCAGCTATCTGGATTTTATTCTTGCAAATGGCTTCCCCTGTCAATTTGAGTGATATATTCGATGGACTTGATGGTCTGGTTGATTGATTAAAATGGTAAGATCTAGCTAGGTGCGGGGACATTATATCCATTGCAGTGCTTACTCAGCACTAAAACTACTCGAAAGTCTAATACGCTTTTTGTTGAAGAGCACTATAAAGATATATCTATTCCAATGTCCAAAGTAATATAAATAATCAATATTTTTACGTGATTATCGCACTAATTATTATTATAATTTATCGTTTTTTATTTTTTATTAATTATAACGTCGAATTGTCGTAAAAAGCTTTATTAAACTCTATAGCGTTAGTTTTAATTATTTCGTAAAAAAGCTTATAAAAAGCTAAAAAAAAGTTTATTTTTTTTATAAAAATTCGATTTTAAATAAAATATTTTTAATTTTTATTTTATAATTAAAAAATATTTTTAAATTTATTTAAAAAAGTTTTCGTTTTATTTTAATTTATTTTTTTACTATTATTATTTTAATTTTTGAAATTTATAAATAGCGCTATAATTTTTTTTATATTAAATTAATTTTTATTTAAATTTATTATAATTTTATAAATCGTAAATCGATTATAAAATAATTATTTCATAAAAATATTTACGATTTAATCGTTTTTTAAAATTAATTTTAAAATTAATTTATTTTTAATTTATTTTTAATAATTATATCGTTTTTTATATAAAAATATTAAATTTTAATATATTTAAATTTATTTGAAAATTTCGTATTTATATTAAAATCGATCGCAAAAAAATTATTATAATATAAAATAAAAAATTTTTTAAAAAAAAATTTAATAATTTTTAATTATAATTTTTTTAATTAAATTAATTTTTTTATAATTTTATTTATTATTATAATTTTTACTTTTATTAAATTTTATATTATATTTTATTATTTTTATATTATTTATAAAATTATTTTATTTTTTAATATTATTATTTATTTTAAAAACGATTTACGATTATTTTCGATTTTTTATATAAAATCGAAAAATATATTATAATTTTTAATTAATATTCTTTTATAAATAATTTTTATCGTTTTCGTTTTATTAAAATATTAAAAAAATTATTTTATAAAACGTAAATATTCGAAATACGTATTAAATATAAATTTAATAAATTAATTAACGTAATAATTAATATTTAATTTTATATAATTAATTAAATAAATTATAATATTAATAATTTGTTTATAAAAATAAAAATCGTTTTTATTTAATTAATTTTTTTTTTTTTTATAAAATTATATTTTACAAAAATAATAAATTCGTTTAATTCGAATATTTAAAATCGAATTGTAATAATAATTTATTTATATACATTTTTTAATAAATTATAAAAATATAGTTTTCGCGATTTTTTTCGATTTAAAATTTTACGAAAATAGTAATAAAATTAAAATTTTTATTTTTTTAATACTTTTTTAATTTTAATTTTAATAATATTCGTATTTATTTTATTTTTAATAATTAATATATTATTAATAAATAAAAAAATTAAAATTAGTTTTAAATATTATAAATTTTAATTTTTTAAAGTATTATTTAATTTTATCGAATTATATTTAAAAAGTTTATTTAAATTTATAAAGTAATTTTTTAAATAAAAAATAAATATTTTTATTTTTAAATTTAAAATAAAATTTATAAAAAAACTTAAAAATTTTTATATAAATTTTTTTTTTAAAAAACAAATTTAAAAACGTTAAATTTATATTAATATAATTTATTTTTAAATTATATTTTATAATAAATATTAAAAATATTTATAAAATTATATATTTTATAATAAAAATAAACGTTTTAAAATAATTAATATTATAAATTTATTTTAATTTTTTAATAATAATTTTAATTTTACGTCGAATTAATTTATTACGAATATTAAATTTTTTTTTTAATATTTATTTATTTAAAATAATTTTTTTACTGCTTAGTAATTTTTTTATAATAATTTTATAAATATTAATTTTTTAAAAAATTTCGAATTTAATAACGATTATTTTTATTTAATTAAAAGTATTTTTTTTTTAAAATTTTATTAACGATTAAAAACTCGAATAAAACGTTAAATATATTTAAAAAAAAAAAAATTTTCGTTTAAATAAATAGCGTTTAAAATTTTTATTAATTATTTTATCGTTTAAAAAAAAAGTATTTTTTTATTATTTATTTTATTATTTATTATTTTTTTCGTTTTAATAAAAAAATTATAAAAATTTTTAATTTTTTTAATCGTTCGATTATTAATTTTTAATATTTAAAATAAATATTATTTTTAAATTTAATTAAAATTTTAAATATTAAAATTTTATTCGATTATTAATTTTAAGTTTATTTTAATTTTAATTTCATAAGTATTTATTTTAGTATTATTATTAAAAAAATAATTAATTCAAACGTTAATAATAATATAATTATATATTATATTATTAATAATAAATAAATTTATTATAATATATTTAAATTTTTAAAAAATAAAAAACTTTAAAAATTTATATTTATAAAATTTAATATTAATTAAAAAAGTTTTTTTTAATATTTTATAATTTAATAATTTATAAATACTATTTTTAATAATATTTATAAAAAAAAAAATTTTTAATTTTAAAAATTTATTTATTTAATTAGTTTTTAAATTTTTTAATATTAATTTAATATTTAAAAATAATTAGAATTTTTTATAATATTAAAAAATTAAATTTCTTTTTAATATAAATTTTAAATAAAATATATATTTTTTAATTTTTTAATTTAAATTTCGAAATTAATTATAAAAATACGTTTATTAATATTTTATTTTTAATTTAAATTGTATATTTTATAATATAATTTTAAAAAATTAATAAAAATTTAACGGTATTATTTATTATTTATATTACTCGCTTAATAATATTATTTAATAAATATTTATATAATAAATAAAATTTATATTTAAAAAAATTAAATAATATTTTAAATTATTTTTGGAAATTTTTCTCGAATTCGTTTAATTTATTATTATATTTAAAATAAATAATATTTTTTTTTATATTTTTTTTAATAATTTTATAAATTTTTTAAATATAAAATTAAATTTTTTTCGTATTTTTATTTTTTAAAAGTTTAATTTAAAAGTATTTCATTATATCGTTTATAATTATAAAAAAATATTAATTCTTTTTATAAAATTTAAATAATTTATTAAAAATATTATTATATAATTTTTTTTTTTTTTAGTAATTTTATTATATATATATTTTTTTTAAAAGTTTTTTTTATTTTATTTATTATATAAATTTTATATATTTTATATTTAATATATAATTTAAATTTTAATATTTTTATATTTATAATATTAATTAATTTTCGAAGTATATTATAATTAATATAATTAAAACGTCGATATATAAATTTTTATAAAAAATTTTTAAAATTTATTACTTCGAAAAACTCGATTAATAATCGAGTTTTCGTTAATATATTTAAAATAATATTCGTCGAATATATAATAATATTATTAATATTTTAATATTAATTATTTATTTTTTTTTAAATATAATTATTATTTTATTTTTTATAAATTATAAAATAAAAATTAATTTTATTATTTTAATATTTAATTGCGTTTATAATAATATCGTTTATTATAATAATTTGATTTAATATTTATTAACGTTTTAAATATATAAAATTAAATTGTATATTATTAAAATATTTCGAAGTATTAAAATTTAAATTTATTCGATTAATATTCGAAATAATAAAAATAATAAAAATAAAAATTATTTTTTATTAATATAAATTTTTATTTATCGAAAATAATAAATAAAATTTTTATATAAACGTTTAATATATTTTTTAATTTTATTTTTAAATAATAATCGAATAAATATTATTATTATTAATAAAAATATTATAAATATAATAAAATAAATAAAAAAAAAAATTTATTATATTTTATTTATAATTATTATAATTATTTTAATAATAAATTTAATTATTATAATTTTTATTTATTTAAAGTTTTTTTAATTTTATTTTTTATTAGTTTTTTTATTTTTTTATTTTATTTTATATTTAATTTTATAATATTTATAGCGTATATATTAATTATATTAATTTAAATTAAACTTATTATAATTAATAAGTTTTTCGTTATTATTATTATCGTTTCGACGATTTTTAAATTTTATAAAACGAAATATTAATAATTTAAATTTTTTACGATTTTTTTTTTTTTTTTACGGTATTTATTATTACGAAGTTATTTACAATTACGTTATTATTATTTTTTTTACGAATATAATTTATAATTATTAAAAAAAAAAGTTTATTATAAATTTGTAATATAATAATCACTTTATCGAATATACGTTCGATTTTTAATAAACGAAAAATATAATATTTCGTACTTTCGTAATTACTATTTTTAAAAATAATTATTATAATTCGATTTAAAATTTTATTATTAGTAATTAGTTTTTCGATCGTTATAAATTAAAGTTTATAAAACTTAAAACGATTTACGAATTTTTTAATTTTTTTAGAAATTTTAAACTTTTTTTATTTAAAGTTCGTTCGTTAAATAAATATTTAAATAAAATTAATAATTTTATTATATTTTTTAAATTCGTTTTAAATTTTGTTTTATAGTTTATTATTTATATTATTTAAAATAATTTAAATAGTTTTAATAATTTTTTTTTTTAAATCGTAATTCGATCGATTAACGTAAAAAAAATCGATTTCGATTTTTTACTATTAATTAGTTTAATAATATAAATACTAATAAAAGCGATTAAATAAAAGTTTTTAAATCGAAAATAATTATCTTTTATAAAGATTTCAATTTTACTCCATTTATAAACGTAGTAAAATACTATAAAAATAAGTACTATAATACCGACTAAAATTACTAAAGTTGCTATAGCGAATAAGATTGATATTTTAAAGTAAAAAAATACGACGGTTTTAATAAGCATTTTCCGGGCTTATAACTTATTAATTTGAGTAATATATTCGATGGATTTAATAGTTTGGTTGATTGATTAAGATGGTAAGATTTAGCTAGGTGCGGGGACATTATATTTATTGCAGTACTTACTTAGTATTAAAACCACTCGAAAGTTTAACATCCCCAAAAATTCGGACCGGAATTTCATTTGGCGAAAAACTCTTATGAAAGACCTAGCACAGTATGGTTTACCCTCCGTCTTCCTTTGCCACTCCAGAAGATCTTGCGTTTGGCGATTTTAGTGAATATGACTACCCATGGTACCTGAATCACATCAAAAGGTCGCCATAGGATACTTGATTTTTTTTTTTCTTTTCCCCATAAATTGTAAAAAGAGAATTTCTGTAAAAACTAAACGGAAATAAAACCACGAACTCTTGCAACTCAACAAATAAACAAATAAACAGTGACCGCGTTACATCCTACCCCCAAAGACATAAAAAATAAGAGGAAAAGACTTGCGGCTTTTGCATATGTCAAGTTTCAACCCCCCCCCCCCCCCCCCCCCCCCC